>PGIR01000195.1:0-75042 GCA_002812735.1 Scedosporium dehoogii
TCTCTACCTTTTCACTGTTTTTTTTTTTTTTTTTGCCATATCTGTTTCTTGCGAGACGACCTTCCGAGTATATCTACGCTTCGTGGCGGCTGGCTATATTAGCTACTGTCTTCGAATCGGCATCTTGCCCTCTTGACTAAGAGGAGATGAGCCATCCGCCATCTTCTGTACAACGCGTTGGCCCCACGCGGGTCCGGCTTGTAGTCAAGCGAGCGTCGTTGGAAACAATGGAAACTGCCGAGTCGGCTGAAACCCTGAGGAAGAACGGTGTTAAGTACGCCGCAATTGTCAAGGGGTAATATCTGCTTTTGTGACCCATTCTGCAACCCATCAGTTCCACTGCTTGTTAACGTCTTACATCAAATGATCCTGGGTCTGCTAACACAATATTAGTGAATTTCCTTCCCTATCGAACTCGGCGCAAGTGCCTGCCTCCAGTCAAGGGGGAATGTGGTCGGCAGGTGCTGGTATTGGCGGTGCCCGGGGCGTGACCGGACAGGTACCACGGCAAGGGTCAGCGCCTTTACCGCAACAAACACAGCAGGAAGATATGTTTCCCGGGGCGTCAGGGCGGTTGCCGGCAAGTCAAAATGTCTTCCGGTTTGGGAACCAGTCCAACATCAACGCTTCTACATCATCCCAAGTTCAACCAAGTAGTGTGGACGATTTCCCCCCTTTAAATCGAATCGGTGGCGACCCAAGCCAAGAGAGAGGCGCATCTCTCATGTCTGCGTTAGGCTTCGGTTCTCAAAACAATTCATCAGCTGCTTCGGGCCAAAACGCTAGGGCCGAGAACGGTCTGTTAAGCGCTCTTTCGGCCAACCGTGGGGGTTCTGATGGACGGAATGCATCGAGTAAGTTCCTGTAACTTCGTATAAATATTTTTGAGCTCAAAGCTAACTTGCTCAAAGGTGCATCAAGGTCTCAAGATAGCAGGGAGGGCGCATCTGGAAGCGATGGACGCCAGAAGGCGGGATCATTCAGAGAAGGAAGCCTGGCTGCGAGTGAGGGATCACCGAAGGCGCCAGAGGTGCGGAATCGTCTTGGAGCTATCGGCAATGCTCCTCCTCCCTCGAAAGTAAAGGAGGTCGAAGAGCCTTCCGCTCCTGAGGTCAAAGACCCTCTTGCGGGCATGGCGCCGGAGGACAAGTGGGGTCTCAAGGGTCTTCGCACACTCATGAACAATTACCCCGACTATAACGCTATGGTACTAGGAGTCGATCCCAACTCCCTAGGTCTTGACCTGGCATCGTCTGAGTAAGTCCCCCCCCCCCAAAAATCCCCGGCATCAGTTCGCAATGTGTGGCCATTCCAACATACGTCGGCATTTCTAACATGTTTTGTGACAGACTCATCTCCACCCAGATTTACTCATTATTTGATGATCAACCACCGCGGCCAGCGATTCCCCACTTCAGGCTGCCTGACTGTTATAATGTGAATAATGTGCAGCCTATCGAGACTAAGATCTCTAGTTTCAACGAGGACACTTTATTCTTCATTTTCTACGCTAATGCAGGCGACGTCACGCAGTACCTTGCGGCTCAAGAACTGTAAGGAACCTCGCTTTGCAAGGTTAAAAAGAAAGAATGGTTTATGGTCTCGCTAACACGCAATTTCCCGATAGTCATCAACGAAGCTGGAGGTGGCATAAGAAGCTCCAGATTTGGTTGACGAAAGACGAGCTCATGGTGCCGCAACAAGTAAGCCCGACCGCGGAGAGGGGGTTCTACATCATCTGGGATCCCGCGCGGTTCCAGCGAGATAGGGTAGGTTCCTGGCACGGCGAGACGTCATTCCTCAGAAAGGAAAGTGGTCACGAGACTAACGTTGCCCGCCCACAGAGGGAATTCACTCTCCACTACGGCGACCTGGACACAACACTTGGCGCCGGCGCTCAATAGAGGCAGCTGGTCGACAAGCCCCGATCTCCATGGGCCATGGTAGACTAGCTTGTGGCCCCAATGCTGGGCTTCTCTACCAAGTCCAATGGTCCTGGAGGTCCAGACCCACTTCACCGATGTGAATTTCTGCTTTCCTGTTGTTTTCCTACCCTCAGTACACGCATCCCCATGGAGAATGGGAGCCTGCGGAGGACCAGCTGGGCATCTATCAGGTTTTATTAGGGGATGGTGGATGGTATGTCGTTCGTGGCGGTCAATAAGGCATTGCCTCTCCCTAGACGGCCATACTAGTTTAAACATGAAGTGATGCGGTGCACGTTGCACCGCCGTTCTACTTTCGACGTCTTCCCTTTCGTGAAAGAGCTGCCTGTCTGGGCTAGTGACCTCCAGTGAAATGATGACCGTAGAATCCTAGGGTCTAGCAACCTCTGGATGAAGAAAAAAATGGATTAGGCAGCTCTTGTAACATTCCACGCTTCAACGTATATGACAGCAAAAAATCGGGGGCATCACAGCTTGAGCGAGACCGGAGAGGAGGTCGAGTCCGATGGTGTCAAACCTCCAGAATCTCGTTGAGGATGTACCTAAGTACCATTGTAGTTTACCATGTGTCGAAATTGGAAATGGAGCCAGTGGTGGGTGTGAATTTCAATCACATCAAATATGTACATGCTGTACCTGCTGTACGAAGTAATTAGACATGCGACTTCACGTTCTTACTCGTAATTTCACCTGTGAGCCTAGCACAATCTGGCACCACTCTTAGCACTTTCGGGCAAGGCTGAGAGGCAAAAAGTGGCTCGGAGTTGACGTGTAAGGTACAATGTACTCCAAGCACCCGTAAATATCCCCCATTTAGATTCGGATACCTCAAATCTTTGGGGGACCCCCATCACATCGTTCACCTAATCCTAATCTAAACCTCAACCTCGACCTCGACCTTTGAGGGAACTGACTCCTTCCCAAATAGCGCTATTTTATTCCTTGTTCCTTTCATCCTTCGACCTACGGTTTCTCGAGAAATTGGCACCCTTTCTTTATCCTTCGAATCCGAGTTTGCCGACACGATTACATCGAGGACTCGCCATTCCCTCGGTTCCGAATTGCGGGGACTTACCTTACCTGTTCGGTCCCCATCCTCTCATCTGCCATCCCGAGAGCGGTCGCACGATCTACTCGAGCCGACGAACGAGTCCTATCTCCATTCTCTACCGCCACCGATTTGAGTCGACATTTCACGATTTCGGCCCCCTTTTTGATTCCAGCCCTCCTATTCCCCAACGCCAGCCATGTCAGACCAACAAGTCTCCTTGCCATTCCTCATCATCCTCCTCCTGACCATCGGCGTCGTCACCCGCTACCTCTTCTTCTCCTCTTCGACATCGGGACCACGGACGCGGAACTCGAGGAACAATTCGGGGCGGGATGCGAGCGTGGCGAGGTTGAGGGAGGTGGCGGCGCAGCGGATACAGCAGATGTTTCCCCAGGTGGATCGGAGGACGATATTGTGGGATCTACAGAGGAATGGGGGGAGTATACAAGCGACTACGGAACGGATCTTAGCGGGCAGGATGGAAACGGTAAGACGCCCGCATCGTTTTGCTATTTTACTTGACGGCATTTTACCAAGCACGGTTGCCTACTTATCTTACGCCATCAAGAGAAAGAAGCTCACTAACCCTTGTCTGTCTCTTTACAGCCTCCGATCACTTTCCAACCACAGCCACCTCCCGGATCGAACCCACCGGCAAACACAAGCGCACAGCAAGCTAAGCAGGCCGGGCGGCCCAAGCAGCCCGACTTGATCACGCGGTACAATCTACAGAACAAACTGTCGAGCGAGAGCGAAGAGGGCACGTCATCGGAAGAGAAGAAGAAGAAGAAGGAAGGCTGGAGCTCAAACAAGGACGAGAGACAGGCGCTGCTCAAGAAGCGAAGGGATGAGATGATCCTGGCGGCGAGGCGGAAGATGGAGGCCAAGATCGCTGCTGAGAAGGCGGCGGCCGGAGATGCGGGTTCTTGAATGGATCTTTCTTTTTCTGGGGGCCGCAAATACGGCGTTGGACGGTTTTTCAGAGTGTACATGCTAGCGGGAGAAATGTGATACATAGATGGAGGTTGTTCTTTTTGCTGCTTTCAATAGGAAAATAGGATGTCATGTGTATGATATAAGTACATTGGCTCTACGAAGTACACTAGAGGATATCGTCCACTCTCTTAGCCAAAGGGTCCCCCGGGGAGAGCTCTTATGTCTCCCATATCCTGTGGCTGCGTTGTTGGGTTTCCTCAATATCTGTGCAGTTGCTTACATTGTAACATGAACTGAAGTATGCCAAGGGTCGAGATATCTCCGTAGGCGCGTCCACCCTGATCGAAGGTTCCGGAATGACGGCCAAACTTGACAAGTAATTCAGCCGTCGCCCTCTGCCAGGTGCCAACGAGCAACCCGCCCCCACCTGGTCGATCCTGCCCTTTGTCTACTTCGTACTTGGCGAGATTCTCGCCAGGCAACCCGGGGTCCATCCCATCCAGGCCAGGCTTGACTTAGGACCCCACTAAGAATCCCAGAACCTGCAAATTGTAAGTTTACATTTTAATGCTCCATCACTCTGGACAACGCCCAATCCACAATAGTCTTCACTTCTCAAGCCGCCGCGATTTATTTTCTCGACCTCAGAGTGGCCACACAACTTCGCCAACCACATCCACAGATGAAGCAGCTGATGGGCTGACCTGCATATCTCTTGCCTCGTACGAGATTCTTCCTTGATCCAAATCTTTTCTCCTATTATTTTCTGTGGGAAAAAAAAACAACTTCACAAACTTACCACAACCTTTCTTTGTTGGTTGGTTGAGCTTGCCTCACAAGTTACATTGCGCTGCGATTATCCATTCCTCACCATTAGAACACTGGCCAGCTACGTGCCTTGCTGTGCTCTGTTCGCACGTTTGGCCATATATATCCCCACGCCTACAACATTCATCCAGCCCTGCGAGGAGTTTGTGAGAAGACAGCGTTCTTCTTCCAAGGCGCTTCCAGCAACAATATTTTCCAACGTCCGGCCGAGCAGCGGATAACCAAGTTGCCCCGCGCATCCTCCCGCCGGCCCATTTGGTGGCCGCCAGAAAACAAGGAAAACGAAAGCCTCCGACATATACGCAATTGCTGTACTGCGACAACGGCAGCTCCGCCGCGCTCGCGGAGTCGACGTCCCTCGTCCCTACGATTAATGCCTCGGTCCTTCTTATAATCTTCACTTTCCTCGTCCAGGACCCTCCACGGGCATTTCCGCACCCTAGCTGCCCAGTTGGGCACCTAGCGTCCGCCTCGCCTTACTATAACGAGTGTCAACCACGCAAATCGCATACTGGATGAATCTCACCACGGTACCCTCGAACGACGCTTTAAGGAACCATGGCGTTAGCTTACGAGCCGGAGAGGGATTTCTATAAACTCCTTGGCTTGAGTGGGCCGTCTGGCATCACCGAGACGGAGGTCAGGCAGGCCTACCTCAAGTGCGGTATGTCTTCTTTATTTCAGAGGCCCTTAGCCTACTTAGATATAACACGAGACTAAACGTTTTATTCTAGCCCGAAAAGCTCATCCCGATCGCGACAGGTCGAATAACTCGGCGACCGAGAACTTCCAAGACATCCAACAGGCATACGAGACCCTCAGAGATGACGCTAAGCGAGCCAAGTACAATCGATTAAGAACCGAGGGCATAGTGCGGGAAGAGGCTAGGAAACGAGAGGAAGCTCGAAAAAGAGACATTGAAGAACGAGGGAAGAATCGGAGGCGTACTCCCACCGCGAGCCAGCAGTTTGGGCCGGAGAAATACTTTGCCCATGGCCAGCGTGCGCCGAAACCCAACACCTCTCAAAGGCAGCCGCCGCCAGGAGTTTACTCTGGGTGGGCCGAGATGGGGTAAGTAGCATGTCGACTTCGACTTCACTCAACAGTCACTAACTATAAGAGTAAAGACGGGGGAATACAGGGAAATGGGGAGGAACTGCGGGGTCCCGAACTCAGAAGCCTGCCCCGGAAGCTCAATCGCGTCCTCACCCGACCAGCAGGACCCCAAGGAAAGCAGCAGCCCAACGACCGGGCTCGTTTGCTAATTATAGGGAGCAGATGAGTTCGGAGGAGAGTCCTCCCAAGAACGGATATCGACCAAATAGCTCGACTATAGGAGACGAGCCAAGAGCCAAGAGCAATAGCTATGCCTCGACCCCAAGGACAGAAATCCCGAGACCCTCGATGTCGGGCGGCTCTGATACCGACTCGGAACACATCGAGTCAATACTAAAGGGCCGTACGAGTCAGCCTTACCAACGTACCCATGGAGAACGGACGAAGATCTTTGAGAGCAAGGCACAAGCGGCGAGCTCAGGGGAAGAAAGTCGCGGCAGGAGACCAACAAAAGATGGCAGAACGCCAAGTCGTTTTGATAAAGCCAATGGTGTGTTTATGTTCTATTCCATTTAGCCTGGTTCTATTATCTTCTTTGATACCTAACATACTTGATATTGCAGGTCACAACGACGAGTCACAAACAAAAGCAAAATCAAGTTCAGGGTATGTCCGGCTATTGTCCAATCACTCATTTGTTTTTGCCTGGCCCTTGAGCTACCTTGAACCCTTCCTCCTCAAGTCTAACCTTCTTTCCAAAGATTCTATCCCTTTGGCCAACCCAATGGGACATCCCCGCCAAAACCACCGCAGCCCGCCTTCACTAAGCAAACTACTGAGAATATGGGTTCCTGGTTTGTACGCGATAGCGATCAGAACGACGCTTTTCGGTTCACAGCTGGTGGGAAAGATGCCCCCGAAACACCTCTTCGACGAAGCAGGTCAAGCGGTTTCATTGGTCGTAAAGCATCCCCAGCCAAGAGGCCGAGACAAGCTACCGAGTCTTCAAATCAGAGTCCAGTGGTGGATGAGACTCCCGAGACTCCTAACGCCAAATTTGACCCCAAGGATTGGAGTGATATAGGACCCCAAGCGTTCATACCACGACCCAACGAACGCACACAAGTGTCGCCGACCCGAAATCTACGCTCGACACTTAAGAAATCCACGACTTCACGGCCGGCATCGACTCCGCATCATGCTACTGTTAGCGACGAGGCAGAAGAGCCGACGGCAAATCTAAACACGAAGTCAACTAAGTCTAGGACTTCCGGGGCTGCTCGTGTCGACAGCCCACTTGCCATGGATATCGACTCCCCGCCTCCCCCAGCATCTTCCACACCGACCCAGCCCCCACGCGCTAGAGCGATGCCTGTTGAACCCTCGAAGCCTGAATGGCGCTCTGGAAAAGCCAGTGAGGCAAAGCCTAAGACTAGCACTTCAACTCCCACCATGCGCTCGACGGTCAAGCCTACTAGCGGCGGATCGGAAGATACAGACGAATTCCGGGCCACCTTCAGCGAGCTCAAAAACGTGCCCCCATTCGTGCCCCAAGGCACTGGACTGGCGTCTATTGGTGATTTGAAATCGAGCTTACCCTACACCAGCCAGCCCTCTGAGAGCATTCCCATCAAGCAGGACAAGCCGAAGCCGCGCACGATGGATATTCCCACCCCTCCCCTTGCGCCAGTATTTCCCACCCCTCTAGGTAGCAATGGCATACGACCTACCCCCGATATCATTAGCAGCTACCGCCGAATATTCAATACGTACCTGTCGCAGTGGAACGTGTATAATTCTATCATGGTCACCCATTTCGCAGAGCGGCAGAAGCAACTGGCCAACGCACAAGCAATTACCGTCAAAGAGATACCTGCTGAGAAGCAGCGGATAAGGGAGCGGAAGGAGTGGATGCGGCAGGACCGGGAAGTACGGAAGAGGTGGGCGGCGGCGTGCGAGGAGCATGAGCGTCGATTAGAGGAGCACTTGAACGTGCTGGACAAGATGGGTGTTGTATGAGAAGAGTTTTTTATGATTTATGAGGTCGATTACAGGACTCTCCTCTTCTCTGGATGCGTGTTTTTACATGGAAGCATAGACCCTTGTTTTCGGAACCATCTTTGGCAGGCTTTGGTGTTGATTAGCCAGATTTTTTTTGGAGACAGATACCCTCTCCGGTTTGTTTTCCCAATTGGCCATGGAAGGCTTTCCTCTGTTATCACGCCAACCTATTGATGTTCACCGATTTATGAAGATTTGCCCTCGGGAGTTACACACTACTTGTGTGTCTATGTTGTGTTGCCTTGCATGGACGTAAGTCAGTCAACACATTGAGGCTCCCTAACTTTCATGTAAATAGCGCTCGATGTTTCGCCGCATAGCTGAAACTCAAGAAATGACTATTTGGACATCTCGAATATATTGGTTGATGCCTCGATGAATTCTATCTTGCTTGGGATCTGAGGTACCATTTCGGCCTCGGCCTCCTTCCGGGTCCCTGCCCCACCTTTTCGGGCCGTAACAGATTATGTTTCGGCGGTGTCCCGGTCCACCTCCGATGACAGGATCGGAGGAGCAACAGCTGAACGAGGAGCTCTTAAATTTCACATGTCCATTAGAGAATATGTGTCCTTGTTGATGGAATACTCCAACCTTGTAAGTCAAGTGCACCTGGTGCTTGGTTTTTGCTGGTGGCATTCTCCCTTTGACTCTGGTTAGATTCTATGGATGGCTTCTTGGTTCTTCTGGGCAATGAAGATTGGAGCCTCTAGCTGCCACGGAAATTCGCACTTAATAGGAATAAATCCGTAGTAGCCTTCAATGTTATGCTGAAGAGGCGAGTGCACCTGGCCTACCTGGATATTGTTCTCTCTCTGTCCCTCATCTACTAAAGCTGCCTTCAACTAGAATCAAACACATCAACACAACTAATTCTTTGCCTCTTCTTGAACCTGCATCTATTCTTCCTACCTCCTCAAACTGGTATGTCTACTCTTTTCATTATGTTTTAACTTCCCAACCAACCTGACTATTCCCTGCCTTTTGGATCCCTGTTGTCTCTAGCTCTAAGAGCATCCTAGGCAGCATGTTCACTCTGGTTCACCTCAGAGAGAACTTTGGGGGCTTCATTCCATCTAGATCTTCATATTAGGCGAGTGCCATGGACCAGGTGCTCTCGCCCCATACTCTCACCCTCTCAAGTGAGAGGGCCCTTCCTAACATCACAAGCCAATTCATTTAGTGAGATACTAGATCATTCTTCATCCCAGAATAGGCGAGTGCCAGGAGAGATAGGAGACCAGAGAGCTCTCGCCTATTTAAAGAGAACCTGCTCATACATGTCTTCTTTCCTAGCCTGACCTCCCTCCTCTACATCCTTTATCCTCCCTTCTACTTGAGCCCTTTTCCTCACCTGTTTCTTTCTCCCCTTCATACTCGACCGACACCGACTCACCCACCCTTCTTCCTCTCAAACATCTTCGAGGACAATCCCAGATCCATTCCCTTGAGAAGTACCCTATAACATCCTTCTGACCCTTATCAAGTGTGTTCTCCTTCTGTTTTGTTTCAAAACACACCTTGACACCCTCATCCCCAAGCTGGACTTAGAGCTAACCACTGCCCGTGAAGCTTTTCAATCACGAATTTCAGGTCACCATGTCCTCTCAATCTTGGACCGAGACTGAGCGCGTAAGTTAAACTACCCCATTCATTCCCTCTTCCGCATCACTGCATACCAAACGCCAACATGAAAAACAGGCCAACCTGTGCATGCAGGTTCTCGATCAGTGGCGTCCCACCAAGGGCCACGTCGATTGGGAGAAAATCGAAATCAAGGGCCGCACCAAGAAGGCGTGCCAGCTCGCCTGGCATAAGTTCTGGACGGACATGAAGGCAAAGCAAATTGAGGATGATGGTGGTAGTCCTACTCCTAAGGTCTCGCGTATGTTTCCTCCCCTTCACCCCCCCGCCTCTCTCTCTCTTCCCTGGCTAACCCGTTTCGATTTCCTCCCTCCGTAGCCCGTAAGCGAGCTGCTCGCAAGCCGAAGGTCAAGGATGAGGAGCAGGGCAGCTCCAGTGAGGACGACAGTCCCTCCAAGAAGCGCGTTCGTATCAAGGTCGAGAAAGTGGAGGATACTGACGAGGAGGCCGTCGAGACTCCTGTCAAGAAGCGCCGTGGTCGCCCCAAGGGTAAGTTCCCTGACACTTTCTTGTTTTTTTCCACCCAACTAGATGGGCTACTTTCACCGAGCGACATATTACATCACAGATGTTAACTTTTCAACGTAAATTCTATAGGCTCCGCCAACAAGAAGCACGTCAAGCTCGAGGTAGTTGACGATGAGATCGATGTCCCCGGCTCGATCGAGGAGGTCAACGCGACCGCCGCCTAAAGGACTCTAGCATTCGCGCCTACCACCTTTTTTGGACGGTCGACGAACGGCTAGAGCCCCGTTTATACCTGCGCCGCTCTATGGAATGAGCATATCCCCGGTTTTGGTGGTTTTATTTTTATTTTTTTTCCTCTCCCCCTATTTTCTTCATGATTCCCTTCTCTTGAGATTTTGGCAACCTTTTCTTCTTAATCTCGCATCAGTAATTCTCTTTTGCGATATGAAAGGGATTTGGCACTAGGAACCACATGAGTTGCTCATGCGTTGGGAAGATAGCGAGAAAACTCTGGTTAGAGAGCTAAGTTGCTTCCGTTTCACTTGAGACGGCACGTTTTCCATCAACATATTTTCACCAGGCCAGAGAATACCCTTTTCCCCAATGGAAGAAGTATATACCACGGAACAGGCGCTCCAAATTGGTAATTAACCCTAAGGGGGGAATAAAAAGGAAACTTCGATATTATCCAAACTCATGATGAAACCAAACTTGTGATCACTCCAAGAAAGTAAACATATTCTTAAGTGTGAGAAGACTGCCACACCTCCCTTCCTAGACTGTCAACCACCAATCCCCAACTGGGAAGGGTTGTAGTAAGTGGGCTCGTCACGAGCTGCATTTGATTGCCTACGAGATTGGACGGGTGTTTCCCTGGCAAATGGCATCTTCTATCCATAGATCCCATCAGCTGCATGCCATGCCCTGCAGGCTAGACACGAGTCTCTGCAGGAGGAGGAGCAAGACGGGGCGGCGGCAAGCAGTACGCAGCGCACGCAGCACACCCTCATAGACGCAGAGGATAGCGCAAAGGATGTGGTTGGTTGTCCGTTGCGGCGCATTCACTGGAGGGTGGGATTGTCGGGATCGGGGAGAAGGCGTTAATGTAGGTCTGGGGATGTAATGGTGCGGTGCGGCACCTCTCCTCGCACCGCATCTACGACGGGTGAAGGGCAGAGTTGCGCTTTGCCACTCTAGCTTCCTGCACCCGTACGCAGTAATTACGAGGCTATCAGAAAGAGCAGAACTACAGAGCACAACTGTGCATACACGAGAGCCGGACGGGTCTGGGATGCCGTCACGATGAGGAGAGGCTGTCGCCGCGAGACTATTATTACCGCGGGGAGGCATTCTGCAGCCTACGCTTGCACTAAGCTGCTCTGGTGCTCCCGAACCTGCCCACCCACCTGTCTATTGTGGAGTTGTGCCCTGCATGAAGTGTGTGTGTGCCGATGGCCCAGCTGATGAGAGTAGATGACCTCGGAAGCCTCCATCCCAGAATCATAGAGTGAACAAGGAGGAATAATACTAAAAGGAAATACGGGACTCGGACAATCTGCCACCTTTGATGTGCTCTGGGTTGCCTTGCCTGGCTGAACAGACATCACCTTGATGCTGTTGAGGGGGCAAGTGTCTGCTTCGTACACTACAAAGGTACAGGATGGTGATGGTTGGGGGCTGTGGTGATGCAACTGGTAGATCCCTGTCTATAGTACTTCGTATATTGTACCTGGTTTCTAAGGCTCTGAAAGCACATCGTTTCGGTATTCGGTACAAACATACCTGCACTCAAGAAGGGGACATCGCAGATCGATGATGTTAAACGACTTATTAACACCAACCAATTGACCCATTAAAACTATCAAGGTTGTGTGGAGAGTACATTGATCACCAGGAAACAAATGTACCTGACATGCACAAAGATTAAGAATAGGTACAATAGAAGTGCTGAAGCAGCCAATTAACACGGTAGTTTCCAAGTCCGCTGAGCCTCGCGTCTTGACGCTGGTCAAAAAAAAAGAAAGGAAAAAAATTCAGCTTTCAGAGTTGCTCCTTCCACTCGTCCCCAGTCACATTGATTTTAATCCCATCACAGTACTTCGTACCGAGGCAGGAACAGCCCAGCCAGGCAACCCCATCCCATCCCATCACAAAACATTGAAGCTGTTGATTCACGGAGGGCAGGCGCTCGCGAGTCTATCTAATACTATCCAAAGGTCTGGTGTGTTGGAATGTGGTTTGATTTAATCCGATGTTGCATCAACACCAAGTCTAGGACCCTGATTTAATCCTTGATTCATATCTGCCTTCAACCTTGGTTGAATGTTGTTTGAACGCATAGCAATCAAATATCGTTTGATTCATTTTGGACACGCTTCTCCTTCTTCTCTCTCATCTGCAAAGTAGAAGCCTGAACTTGGCTTGTTTGGTCGTGCGTGCTCAAACTCAGCTGCGGCGACATTTAAAAATAGTACGTCTCTGCCTCAAACTCTGTCGCTTCCTCCTCTCCATTGCCCTGCCCTGCGCAATTCTCCCGCCTTCAAACTGTCTTGGCTGTTTTGTCAGCCTCAACACCCTCCTCGTCACTTCCTAGTCAAATCTCCCCAACACCCCCAACCCACTCGCCGGAGCCTTTCCTCATCCCCAGACAACAAGGGCCTCCTCCAGTATCCGCACTTGTCGCATCCGGACCTTGCTACTCTTCGCCGTCTCTGCATTTCCCAACCTACTAACTCCGTCGCCGGCAGCCTCGAGTTCTTTCCTCTCACACCCACCTCTCACCACTCGCCGCAACTCGCAACGGGCCTTTTCCCACCTGATCACCCCCAAGAGTGCCCGTGTGACCGAAGAAAACTGGATACCCGCGAAACCCGGAGTCTCGACCATCCCCCCACCATCTTTTCCGTCATCGACACCTCCGACGACCTTTTCCCGCGTAGCCATCCGGCGCCCCTCCTATCCGTATACATTACGCAATGTCCGCCCGAGCTAAGAGAAAGGCCTCGTTCTCTACGGAGGCGCGGCCACAGAAGCAGCACCGGTCGTTGAATGGCAAGGTGTCCGCCGGCGATAATACCCCTGACGGGAATCTTGAGAATAATCATCACGCCTACGCCCACGAATCCGACTCCGAGATGGAAGTGAACGCCTCGCAGCTCTCTGCCATGTTGAAGCTATCTCACGATACTCTCGAGTGGCAGGAGACTATTGGGAAGGTCGTGCCTACTGTGGTTTCTATCCGCTTCTGCCAGCCATGTTCATTTGATACCGAGTTTGCCGACACAAGTGAGGCGACTGGCTTCGTCGTGGATGCTGAAAAGGGGTAAGCAAGCACCTTTGCCTCATGGCGCATTTTCTCTGTGTGAGAGGAAGGAGGGAGAGAGACAATCGCATGCCGTTCAGACATACTCATAATTTCGCCTTTTTTAGGTACATCTTGACGAATCGGCACGTCGTTGGCGCCGGTCCTTTCTGGGGCTACTGTGTATTTGACAACCACGAGGAAGTGGACGCCTACCCTGTATACCGAGATCCCGTCCACGACTTCGGCATCCTACGATTCGACCCTAAGGCTATTAAGTATATGCCGGTAACAGCTCTACAAATACGACCAGATCTGGCAAAGGGTATGCGCCGCCTGTAGCGTTTTGGGGGACGTGAATAAAAAGGGAAGAAAATATGTGCTAACTCTTTCATTCCCCGATAGTCGGAATCGAGATTCGAGTCGTTGGTAACGATGCCGGAGAAAAACTCTGTATTCTTTCAGGTGTTATTAGTCGTCTCGACCGAAACGCCCCCGAATACCAAGAAGGTTACAGCGATTTCAACACATGCTACTACCAAGCCAACGCCGCCGCCACGGGAGGAAGTTCTGGGAGTCCCGTCGTCAACATTGATGGCCACGCCATCGCAATCCAAGCCGGCGGCCGTACCGACGGTGCCTCGACCGATTACTTCCTTCCCCTTGACCGCGCTGCCCGAGCTCTTCGTTGCATTCAAGAAGGAAAGCCCGTCGATCGAGGAACGATACAATGCCAGTTCCTTCTCAAGCCCTTTGACGAGTGCCGCCGGCTCGGTCTTTCTCCCGATTGGGAGACGTCCGTCCGCGAACAGTTCCCCGGAGTCAACAGCATGCTTGTCGCCGAGATCGTTCTTCCCGAGGGCCCTTCAAACAACAAAATCGAGGAGGGAGACGTTCTTATGAAGGTCAACGGTGAACTCCTGACGCAGTTCATTCGTCTTGACGAAATCCTAGATCTTAGCGTTGGTAAGAAGATTCAACTGCTGCTCCAGCGCGGGGGCGAGGACGTTGAGGTAGAGGTTGAAGTGGGCGACCTGCATAAAATCACCCCTGATCGCTTCCTGACTGTCGCCGGTGGTCAGTTCCACGATCTCTCATATCAGCAGGCGCGCATGTATGCCGTCGCTTGCAGAGGCGTTTATGTCTGCGATGCGACGGGGTCCTTCCGATTTAGTGGTGCTGATAACGGATGGATCATTGAGTCGGTCGACCACAAGAAGACGCCAAACCTAGACGCTTTTATCGAGGTGATGAAGTCGATACCGGACAGGTCGCGCGTCGTCGTCACCTACAAGCACCTCCGGGACCTCCATACACTCAACACCTCTGTCTTATACATCGACCGCCACTGGTCTTCCAAGATGAAGCTCGCCGTGCGCAACGACATAACTGGACTCTGGGACTTTGAAGAAATCGGCAAGCCGCTCCCCCAAATTCCTCCCGTTACGCGCTCGGCCTCGTTCATTCAACTCGAACATACTTCTCACCCCGCTGTCGGCGATCTTGTACGAAGTTTCGTGCATGTGAATTGTAGCATGCCCCTGAAGCTGGACGGCTTCCCGAAGAACCGAAAATGGGGCATGGGCCTTGTCATCGATGCCGAGAAGGGCCTTGTCATCATTTCGAGGGCCATCGTTCCTTATGACCTCTGCGATATCACCATTACCATCGCAGATTCTATCATCGTAGATGGTAAAGTGGTCTTCATGCACCCGCTCCAGAATTATGCCGTCATCCAATACGATCCTAAGCTGGTTGATGCGCCGGTGCTGAGTGCTAAGCTCGGCACAACCGAGCTTGCGCAGGGTTCCGCGACGCACTTTATCGGATACAACCGCATCGGCCGTATTGTCCATGCCGCCACGACAGTTACCGAGATTACGGCCGTCGCCATCCCCGCCAACTCTGGCGCTCCCCGGTACCGCGCCGTCAACGTTGATGCCATCACTGTCGACACCAACCTAGCCGCCCAATGCGGCAGCGGTGTCCTCGTGGGCTCCGACGGCAAGGTGCAGGCGCTTTGGCTCACATACCTCGGCGAGCACAGCTCGTGTTTGGGACGAGACGAAGAGTATCACCTTGGTCTCGCGACACCGACGCTGCTGCCAGTTATATCCCAGATCCAGCAGGGCATCGTGCCCAAGTTGCGGATGCTCTCGGTCGAGTTCAGGGCCATCCATATGGCGCAGGCGAGGGTCATGGGCGTCTCGGAGGAGTGGATCAAGAAGGTTGCCGAGGTCAACAAGTCGCATCACCAGCTCTTCATGGTGAGCAAACGGACGTTCGAAAGGAACCCCGTCCAGGGCAACGTGTTGCTCGAGGGTGATATCCTTCTCACGCTCAACGGGAAGATCATCACCAAGGTCTCCGAGCTAGACGTCATGTACTCCCACGAGAAGCTGGATGCCGTAATTGTCCGGAACTGCGAGGAGATTGAAATGAAGGCGGGGACGGTGCTGGCCGATGATGTCGAGACGGATCATGCCATTTGGTTCTGCGGCGCCATCCTGCATCGTCCTCACCATGCCGTGCGTCAGCAGATCAGCAAGTTGCCTAGCGAGGTCTACGTCTCGGCCAGGACGCGAGGATCACCGGCGTACCAGTACGGTCTTGCTCCCACCAATTTTATCACGCACGTCAATGGTAAACCCACCAAGGATCTCGATACCTTCCTTGCCACCGTCCGGGAAATCCCTGACAATACTTGTAAGTTTTCACGCACTCTTCCTCCCTCTCAATACAAGAAAAAACCGTCGGGATGCTAACACTACTATGCTAGACTTCCGCTTGAAAGCTGTTACCTTTGACTGCGTGCCCTGGGTTGTGACGATGAAGAAGAATGATCACTACTTCCCTACCGTCGATTGGATCAAGGACACTAGCGATCCGTGCGGCTGGAGGCGAGTGACTTACGAATGTGGCAAGGTCATTCAAGGGGATGCCACGGATGGGGTTGACCCTGATCCTATGATTACGGATGTTGAGCCTGTGGAAGTAGAGCCTGTGGGCGTTGAGCCCGTGAGCGCGGAGACGGCATCAGCGTAAACATCAGTGGGTTGGGAAAAGTTGGGTGTGTATGTGGACGTGGAAAGGTCACTACTTGAGTAATGAGACAGGAAAGGAGGCATAGAAGCTTGCTCGTGCGATGAGGGGTTGTGTTCTTTCTTTGACTTCGGAGATCTAATGCTGTTACTGGCATTGGTTGTAAAATACAGAGAGGTTCCGTGGGAGGATCTGGCGATATCCAAATCCCCACGCATGGGTCCGGAAAGGGGGGCGTACAGGTATCCGAGGCATACCGGGCTTCTCGACCCGGAGGCAGAAACAAAGTTATTCGCATGGAATATATAATATCGTTTCCAAGAATTTGTTAGTAGAAGAAAAGCTCGAGGGTGATATGCTAGAATGTGCGGAGTATTGAGAACGCTATGTCTTACAGCTGAGGATTGGTATCCCAGTAACATGCTAACCATGGCAAAGGAAATGGAAGAAAAGAAAGAGAAAAAAAAGGAACCCAACAAATACAAGAAAACAAGAACGCTAGAGCCTCCCACGAATGACGAAAACCGCTCCTATCACATTTAGTGGACCGCAGCACTAACTTATCTCCGTAGAGAGTAGAAGAAGACACAGCCTTCATCCGAGCTTCTTTAGTGCTGCGAATCTTTGCTCTAACTCAGACAAGTCAGGGATGCCGCTCCCGGGAGAAGCGGCGGGAGCCGGCTTCGAGACGGCAGTTTTGGAAGCCTGCGACCTTTGAGGCTGCGGTTTGGGCATGGGTTTCAATTCGGTGGCTTTTGGCGTCGCGGGCTTCTTCGGCACGGGAGAGGCTCGTTTCGGCGGTTCGCTTGGCTTGGTGGGACCCGTGGGCTCGGTTGGCGCATTTCCAGACTTTTCGGCGGGCAAAGGCTCTTCTTCGAGGAGCCCAAGTTCGGCGAGAGCCTGGCCGCCGCCGCTTCCCTTGTCATCATCATCTCCGCCTTCATCCTCCCCCATATCGATTAGCAAATCCAGCTCTTCGGGTCCTTCCTCCTCAGCGGCCAATCTACCCCGGGGCCAGTCAACATTATACGCCCTCGCAATCTCCTCGAGATATCCCTCAACGAGCTGCGGCTTGGGGGGCTCGACCCCCAATCTCCTAACGACCTTTTCACTAACACCGCCCTCTACACCCTCCATAGCCTTCAGCACAAACTCCTTCCCAAACTTATCCCCCAAAAGCGCCCTCAACACAACCAACTCTTTAATCTCCGTCCTCGGCGCCGCATAAATAATACTCTTCACAGCCTCCTCCAACCCAGGATCGCAAACAGGCTGCTGCTGGCTATGATTATTATGCGACGACTCGCGCGAAGAAGCGCCCAGGATCCCCGAGGCGTCGAGGAGCCCGAAGCGCGCCAGGAGGAGCTCGCAGTAGAGTTCGAGGATCTCGTGGAGCTCGGTGAGGATGTCGGCGCGGATGATGGACTCGACACGGATGCGGGCGCTGTCGGGTTTGTGGGCTTCGAGGAGCTGGGCTACGGTTCGGTGGGAGGATTTGGTGAGGGAGGCGTCGCGGGATTGGACCATGCGGAGGCGGGCGACGGAGAGTTTTAGTTGGACTTTGAGTTTGGCCTGTAGGGGAGGGATGTTGTTGTTAATGGGAGTGAAGCTAGGGGTGTGGGTGGGGGGGGAGGACGGACTGATAAGGTTGCTGTTGGAGGCGGCATTTTTATTTGTGGTTCTGGATTTGGAGAGTGGACCTAGGTATTTGGATGGAGCTTGAGGGCATTCACGGTAGGTGGTAGATGCGGACCGGGGTGATATCGGGGTTTGAGGTCGAGGCTTGAGGTTGAGGCAGATAGCTTGGTGATGCGATGAGGTCAATCTGCGTAAGGCTGCGCCTTGAAACCTTGGACGATCATCTCCAGTGGCAGGCGATTACCCCGCCATGCCATCAGTGCATCGCTTAACTAAGCGCGCTCTGAGGCCCCCTGTTCATTGTTCATTGTGTACAGAAACACCCCTGGCGTGTATAATTTAGAACCACCAGGCCGGTGCGGACCGCTAAAATGTGGTTTCCACGTGCCCCAACTTTCAATCGCAAACACCCCCACTGAACTGACACCTTCACTGTTCTAGAGGGGCGGTCCAACACGTCCAACAAAGAGCAGTGAGAAGACGGCGACGATGCTGTCATTCATACTAATACAGAATCGGCAGTGAGTACATCCCTCGACGAGTGCGTTCGGCGGCGCGTGGTTCCCTTTGCAAAAGGGATGCTAATGTCTCTGTGCTTCAGGGGTAAGACCCGGTTGGCGAAGTGGTATGTCCCATACAGCGATGAGGAGAAGATAAAGCTCAAGGGCGAGGCAAGTTTCTATCCTTCTCCTTCTGCCCTTCATCTGTACCTACATCTCCGGATATCCAACCCCGCCGGCAAACAGACATCCCGTTTTCGCGCAAACCAACTGACTCTCTCCTTCTTGACCAGGTCCACCGCCTCGTAGCCCCCCGCGACCAAAAATACCAATCCAACTTCGTCGAGTTCCGCAACAACAAGATTGTCTACCGGCGGTACGCGGGCCTCTTCTTCTGCGCGTGCGTCGACACGAACGATAACGAGCTGGCGTACCTCGAGGCCATCCACTTCTTCGTCGAGGTGCTCGACGCCTTCTTCGGCAACGTGTGCGAGCTCGATCTCGTGTTCAACTTTTACAAGGTGTATGCTATTCTGGACGAGGTGTTTTTGGCCGGGGAGATTGAGGAGACGAGCAAGCAGGTCGTTTTGACGAGGTTGGAGCATTTGGATAAGTTGGAGTAGGGGTTAGGATGGGACGGAACGGGCGGCGATGAGAGAAAAGGAAGTTGGAGAGGAGGAAATAACAACAACGAAAGACACGGTTACAATGGCTATATATATATCCTGGGTTTATTGCGCTACCCAAACTGGTATTTGGGATATTCGGTTAAGGCTTTGACAGAATAGGGTTATTTGGGAATATCTTGCTCTGGGGAGGAATGTCGGAAGTCTCGATATACCTGGAGTTGATGTTCCACGACCTCGCGAAACTTCTACGCGCTGAATACATAGACGCATGCTGCGAGCACGCTTCGACAGACAGCGTTCTATTTCTCTGCCCTCCGCCCTACGCCTCTTGCAGCAAGTCGGGACTTGACCTTGGATGGGCGCTTGCAAACCTGGAGCGAGATGGGTTGATTCTCGCGAAGACCGGCATAGCGGACCCCACGGATCCGGTATCTATGGCGGGCTGTTGTTCCCTCGAGGATTCCCCGTGGCGGGACTGCATCTGCCTTGTTGAGATTCTTGGTGCCTCTTCCGTGGACGTTCGAGGTGAGACTCTTCCGGTTCCACCACAAAGCGGAAGATTTACTAGATTCGAAACGCTCAACGAAAGCGCCACAGCGTCACTTCTTCGAATGTTTACTTTGTAGAGAATCAACCCATGGTCCCTATTTTTCTGCCGTTCGAGGTTTGCCAAGCTGAGCCTAAGGACATGGGCTGATATATAGCATGCATGGTATGGAGTGGACAGTTGAAAATGTCCTAAAAATAGAAACAGAATACGATGCAACTGGGCCACTTTAGTGAACAAACAACGAACATGAACCGAGGGCCAAGCTCTAGGGCCAAGCTCTAGTGTCCTTCAGGAGAAGGAGGCGGCTTGCTTTGATCAAATACTTTTTGGCGTGACAACATACTCAGGATGCGTACAATCGTGTAGATCTAATTGACCCCCAATGTTTCGAGTTTCGACTCAACTCGCATTACGGAGGAGGTGCCAGAGCTAAGCGCAAGTGAAGATCCGAGTCGGGTTAAAGTCGACGAACTTTTCGGCTCTCGATCCCACCAATTGGGCTCTGGCCGTTTTTTTTTTCTCTTTCTCGGGTTTCTCTCTCCTCCTTCATCTCCCCTAGACTCTTACATCCCTGCAGTCTTAATTGAATTCGTGCCATTCGGAATTAAGGATTTAATAATCAAAACAGGATAGCCCTCGATGTTATCCACAGTCCATGGCTCCAGACTCCAGAGATCTCCAGATCTGCCCTACGAGTCTTTTGCACGCCCACAGCAGATGATCACCGTACATACGCCTTCACCAAGAAAATAACTCGCCCTCTCGTGTCTTTCCTGGACGCTTCGAGTTCACCCATCTCCAATTGGCGCATCCTCGCATCCGGTCCGACAGCAGCCTGCATGAACCGCCCATGCCACTCTTTGCGGTCTTGACCACAACATCATCCACACAAGCAAAGGGATCCTGTAGTCCTCTCCCGTCATGGGCCCGTATCAAGACTTCTTACTCTTAATACCTCGCTCCGCCCTTTCCGCAGACTCCTTCACCTAGTATCATCCAGTCTTGCCCCCTCCAAAACCCTCATCACGCACATTGTCTCCGCCGTCCTGTACGGCGGTGGCAATGGCAGCAGCTCTCTCTCACGATGACCTTATCCAAGACAATAAAGTCCTGGCTTGAGGACCTGCGAGATCATTTCAAAGCGAACAATCGTTGGAAACGGCTACTAAAGTACAACCTCGCCATGACCGTTGCCGTCACTATCTCCATCCTGCCTTCAGTCATCAGAGCCTATGGAGTCGACACGTTCTTTATACCACTTCAAGTGGTCTTCTCTCACCCAGCCCAGCGCGTCGGTTCCATGATCGAGACTCAAATCCTGGTTCTTTCCGGCGTTGTTGTCGGCACGGCCTGGGGTTTGCTTGGACTGTATCTCTCCGGTCTCGTCGTCGACACGAATATAAATGCTGCATTCGCCATCCGCGCCATCTTTGCCCTCTGCTC
This sequence comes from Scedosporium dehoogii, assembly GCA_002812735.1. Classification (NCBI taxonomy): domain Eukaryota; kingdom Fungi; phylum Ascomycota; class Sordariomycetes; order Microascales; family Microascaceae; genus Scedosporium; species Scedosporium dehoogii. The sequence goes on from PGIR01000195.1 coordinate 21,091, forward strand.
CGCCATGACCCATGGCTTCTTACGATCCTCCACCCCCAAGCTGTTTAGCTTCGTTTGGTTCCTCCTCATGACCAGCTTCATCATCCTAGTCGCGAGGCCCCTTCACTTCACAGTTTCGCTGCTGTCTCTTATTATGTATCCCGTTCTCACCGGACAAGCCATTGTCACCTTTTTCGGTCTCGTGCTATATCCCGATTCATCCTCTAGTTTCCTGGGTGAAGCTACCATACACGCCTTATCTGACACGTTTGATACGCTTTCTAAAGCTACCTCGTGGTTCATTGCCTCGGAAGCCGAGCTTGAACATGCCCTGACCCGTCCGCTGACCAAGCTAACTACCGTCAACACCAGAGCCACGTATGCGACTCTAGAAAAGAAGCAGACTACGACCCTATCTAGGATGCGCTCGGTACTGCACAATCCCGTGGCCCATATGAGGAGCAAAAAACCAGAGGAGAAGAAGAAGAAGAAGAAGGACAAGGAACCCGAGCAGCTCGAGGAGGACGAGTCTCCCCTATTGTCTCTGACAAACGCCAAAGCAGACCTCCGGCACAGCCTAAACAGGTGCAAAGATGTCCAAAGAGAAGTCAACTTCGAGTTGTCCTATTCGGCTCTGCCGCTAGATATCCTGCGGCCGATCACCACCGAAGGCATGGCGAGCCTCGTCCAAGAGACCATTAGGATTGTGGGCGCCTGCGAAAACAAGCTGGTCATGATCGAAGAGGAAGATGAGCCTAGCGACAACGATAATTCATCCGTGGTGACGGAAAAATCGGCCCCGCCAACGGCTCGGCACAGCCAGGAGATGGTTGACGCCGTACCCGAAGCGACATCGTCGGGCATCTTTTTCAAGCGTCCTCCTGGCCCCGCGAGAACCCACTCGACACCCAAGGAGGAGTTTCTCGAAAAGCTGAAGCTCGTAAAGCCGACTCGCGAAATAGAAGCTGCCGATGCCGATCTGCTTGAGGCCATCGTTAGTCGCATCAGGGGTCCGACTAAGGAATTCCAGGTTGCTCTCAAGGAAGCAGTTTCCATTCTGATTACCTCGCTTGCCTACTGTTATGATGTGCCAGAACTACCCTCGGGCGCCAAAACACCCAAGGGTGTTCTCTTGGAAGAGGTCGACATGTTTATCGACGAATTTGAGAAAGCCATTGCGGCATTCGACGAGGATACTATGGACGAGTTTAAGCAGTTCACCGGGAACAAAGACGACCTTGAGGAGGAGGACATTCTTCCTCAGTTCGAGACTTTTCTCGTTTCGTCGTTCCTCTTAGGTCTACGTCAGACAGCCATTCATATCCTCCAGATGCTGAGGTACGCGAGACACCTCGTGGACGCCAGGAAACGGCGTAACGATACGCCGAGAGTGTACTGGCCCCGTTTCACCAACTGGGCGGAATGGCTTTCTCTCGGGGGAGAGGACGACGCCATGGTACTGCCCAAAGGGGCGAGGAAGCGCGCTCGTTCCGGCGCAGCCGAAAACGGCAACGGCGAACATCCCAATTATGATGCCGATACGATCTCCATCAGAACGGACCGCTCGATTAAAAAATGGATGACGAGGGATACAGAGGCAGGCCGCTCCGACGCCGGCACAACCACCACCCGAGAATCGAAGAAGCCTAAAAAGAAATCCGTCAGGTTTGAGGAAAAGCACAGAGCCAAGAAGCCGGGGAAGGAGAGCTGGATTATGAAGATTAGGGGTAAAGCCGCCGATGCGATCGAATGGGTGAGAACAGACGACGACCTCGAATATGCGCTTAAACTGTGCGTTGCCGTGGCGCTTGTCAGTTGGCCCGGCTTCCTGCCGTCGTGGCACATCTGGTACACGGATCTCCGCGGCGTTTGGGCTCCGCTGCAGCTTATCCTCGTTTTCGAGGTGGCTATCGGCACTTCGCTCTTTGTCTTCTTCATGCGTCTGCTCGGTGTTATTCTTGGTTGCACGCTTGGCTATGCTGCTTATGCCATTGGTAGCGGGAACCATGCTGTTGCCGTTATCATCCTCATGCTTGGCATCATCCCTTCTACCTACATGCAGGTGGAGACGAAGTACGTCAAGTCGGCGATTGTTTGTATTACAACGTCGACTGTCGTGGCATGCGGTAATACCTCACCATTCCCGTCTTTCTTCTCCGCCCATATATATATATAGAATCACTAACAAATTTTACCAGCATCTTTTAACAAAAGTGGCGTCGCCGTCGTCAACTTCTACGCCCGCCTCGTCTCCTTCCTCATCGGCGGCTTCGTCGCCATCTTCGTAGAAATCTGCCTCTACCCAGTCCGGGCCCGAGACCGCCTCATCGAATCCCTCTCCTCCGCTCTCCGCGAGCTCGTCTACATGCAGGGAGCCGTGTCCTTCGGCATCGACGACCCGGAACTAAAGCAACACTCCACGCAGGTCTACTCGGCATTCGAGTCCTCCCGAAACAAGACGCAAGCGGCCCTCGCCGCCGCCGAAACTTTCTTACCCTTTTGCGTCAGCGAGCCGCGCCTCAAGGGAGACTTCAAGGCCCTGGTGCCCGTGTACGCCGAGATCATATTTGTGCTGCACCAGATCCTCGACCGTATGGATAACGTCGTCAGCCTGCGGAAGAACTACGGCTTCTCTATCCTCGAGGACTTTAACCCCGTCATCTACACCTACAGACGCAACGTGGCCGGCGGCGTCACCCTCAGCATCTTCGCCGTCAACGAGGCCCTGACGACGCGCCTCCCGCTGCCGCAGTACCTCCCCTCCAACCGCACGGCGCAGCTCCGCCTCATCCACCGCGTCCGCGAAGTCGTCGCCTCTCGCCGCCAGCGCCACGCCGGCGCCGAAACCCCCCACTCCGACTGCGACTCGTCCATTTCCTCCCTCGACACGACGGCCCAGATCGCCGCCCGCCATAAGATCCTGTCCTGGAACGCCGCTACGGCGGGACACATGGAGATCATCGAGTACGTCGAGGAGCTCGTCGAGTTGGCTAAGCTCATCGTCGGCGTCAACGCCTTCCGCGGGGGTATGCTCGCCCAGCCTGACTTCGGAACGTATATCCGCCGCGGGAGCACCCGCTTCACTGAATTGCCGGGTGCGCCGCACCACCAGGGGAGGAGGGTCAGCGCCGAGGGCGGCTTTAGCGACGGTGCTGGTCTTAGGAGGGCCGCGACGTATAGCGGGCCCGTTCCGAGGTGGGTGCAGAGGAGGAAGAAGGCGCTTGTTGCAGGAGGTGGAAAGGCGGCGGCGGGCAAGACGAAAGAGGCTGTTGAAGGGGAGGAGGTGACGGCGGCAGCGGCGGTTGGGGAGCATCAGGTTGTTGTGCCGGGGAGTTTGAGGAGGGTGGGGACGAGGTTTAGGAGGGATGCGACGGTTTCAAGACGCATGTGGACGTTGGCTGAGAAGGGGAAGGGTGTGGAGAGACATTGAAATAGAGTCATGTTTGGGCTTGTACGAATTGGCATTGGAGATATTACTAGGGACATACGTTCTGGCGTTTCACTTTATAGGGGCGCAAATCTTTCATAGTTGGGCGAATGCATAATTTTATAGAGGAAGACTCATGAGACTAGGAAAAGCGAAATACGCACACCCCTTTGCATCAAGAAACAACCTTTTTTTTCTTTTTACGCCGAAACCAGATTTCCGCTGTCCATTTGCTTCCTTCTAACTCCTAAGACACCTAGAAACAGACGATGCGTGATTGTGAGAAATTTGGGTATCATCCGGGGAGGGAGGAAATGCACAATGAAGAGAGAAAAACACCCAAGGCGATGTCGAAGAGACTCGTAGTAGAACAAACGTATGATAGGCGAAGGATATACGCCCTCAGAACTATACAGCAAAGGTGGTTAGCAGAAACATTCAGCAATAACAACAAATACGCGGACAGATAAAGACTCACGATATTGAGAGTGGTCCGATGAGACAGTCTCGTGCCGTTCAACATGGCCCTCGATTTCTTGGGTCGCTGCTGCAGACGCCTAAACGCCTCCGTCACATGCCTCGGCTCGATGGGCGACCTGCCCTCGCTGGGGGGGTCAAAGAGGCCCTGGTTCAGCTTGCGCTTCTTGTTTCCACCAGCGGCCTTGTCACCGCCGTTCTGGGCGCGGTGGAGGACATCCTCCTGCTCCTTGACACTTAGGGCGACTTCCGTCAGGGTCTGGACCATCTCGAAGGTAAGGAAACCGAGGATATCGACAATATCGTCAGACGGTTTGCTGTCGGTGACGATTCCGAACCCGGCCCACTCCCTGAAACGCTTGCTCTTGCGGAAGGTGAAGGACGCCTGACGGTATTCCGACCAGGTGACGTACTCTTCCTTTGTCATGACTTTGGTGCGCTCGTCAGCCTTTTGGAGGCGTTGGAGTGTAATGTGGTTCATAGCCTCCTCTTCTTCGTCCTCCTCATCGTCGCGCTCGGGAACTTCCTGGTTGTAGAACGAGCTGGGCTCCCAAGGCAGGGTGGTCTTGGACGTCTTGATCTTCTTGGCGGTGTCATCGACGGGACCTCCGGGTACAACTCCGCCAACGGGGTCCTCGGCAGCGCCTAGATCGGCATCACCACCCTTGTCATCTGAATCCTTGACGTTCTTGCGAACGTCCTTCCAGGAGAGGAAGGTTCGGAGTCGAGACACTTTGGCCTGATCGTGTCGGATTTGGAAGATCAAATCGTTGATACCGATCGATCGAGAACCTCGTCTAGCAGCGAGCTCAGTGCAGTTGCGAAGCTGTACGGGGAAAGAGTGAGTGGAAAGCCCGATTTTCTTGAATTCGACGGGTAGTGTGCTTACCAGCTCAATAACCTGCTGTCGCACAATATCTTCGATGATGCCAGTCGTTTCAACCGATGGTTCCGCGGTTTCTCCCGAGACGTACATCATCTGTTCGATGAGCCACATTAGTCGTGCTTTGAACCGATGCTGGCTCTCCCCTCCGTGTTGAGACATGGGGGGCGTGGGTGAAATTTCGTCAAGTCGCAGGATGCGCTCTGCAATGGTCCTGCGCTTCTGCCTCTTCGCGCTTGGCTGCTGATCCTAGCCACTAGCCTGTCGCACAGGGTCAGTCTCAGCGGAGGGGTCACTGGCACCCTCCGCGAGTTGCAAGGAGCTTTCCGCTGTTTCTGTGATGGGAATATCGACAAGCTCGTCGAGTGTATCGAGGGGCACTGGCGAACTCTCGCTAGCACCGGGGTCAAAACCTGTTTGGGGTAAGATGGCAAGGTCACAAGTAGGGAAGAGAGCTGGGCCAACGATTCGCTCCACTAGCTGTGACGATGGCGAAGCTGTCGCTGTAGTTGTAGTCGAGGTGTTGATGTCGATGGACAAGACATTGTCCATGGTTGCAGGAGATGTTTCCATACTTTCCCCAAGCTGGCCAGCTGGTACGAAATCCGACGATTGTGTCATCCTGACTTCGCGATATTCCTCTAGACTCTGCTGCGGGTGCTGTTGCTTGAAGGGATCGTCTGCACTTGAGGAGGGCTCCATCACTACACGTTGTAGTAGTTCTTGTAATGAAGGGGGGCTCACAGAATTGTCCAGGGATGAATGAATGGAAAGAGAGGAATAATGGTGTGTGGGGAGAGAGATGAAAAGGGTGTGAAATGTGTGCAGTGTGTGAAGTGCAGTCGCATCAATCTCCAGCACCACAATCTAGGGCCAGGTCCAAAAGGCCACTACTTGCCCTTCATCTAAAGGCAAGTGCTACCATGCCTCCAGAGTGGAATTGGGAGTCGAAACGCAACAAAGAAACCATCTTGACACTTGGCGCTGGCGACTTCCACACTTCATGGAAGCCCGAATCCACGTCCACAGCTCCAGCGGGTCTTTCCACACATTGCTTCCCTGATACCTCCGATACACGAGAGCGCTCTACCAAAAAAAAGAGAGAAAAAAAATTCCAAAATTCACGTATAAAGAATTGATATCATTGCTCCAGACGAGACCTACCTGGCTGATCTCCTGCCGATACTTGTAATTCTTCTCCTGTGAGTCCGCCATCTTGTCTCGATCGTGTGTCTGGAGGTTTCTAAGATCTTTCTCCCTGGAAGCAAGAAGAGCCCGGTAAGGCAAAACAGGAACACAAAATTTAAGCAATAATAAGTCGATAGCAGGCGTACGAGTATAACGAAGGGAGCGACAACGTTGATGAAAGAAGGCCAAACGATGCAAGAGAGCATCGAAGTCAGCCACCCCGTGACCGGCTTGTGAAAGCGCCTTCGTCACGTGACTGACCTTCTCAACTTCCAACTTGGACCAAGCGACCATCGCAAAAAGGCGAGACTTTAGACTGATCAGAAATTTGAATGTCAAGAGTGATAGAAGAGAGATACATTATCGTTTCTATTCGTTTTTGCTAATCAAGTAGTCGAGATACTTCCCCTTTCATCTGCCATGGTAAACCCAGTCCCAGTCCATCCCCACGCGACGATGTAATGGTTGGCGAGCAGCACCCATTCCTCAATTTCGTCCAGTCCTTCCAGTCTATCAAGCCTCACCTTCTCTTCCGGCGATACCCACGTCTCAAAAATATCATGCACCGTCAAGATCTTTACTGTAGAGAAACCAGCTTCCTTGAGCCGCGTCGCCTGGTCACTGGGTTCCTTGTAAACCTCAAGGGTCGGCATGCGGATTCTTCTGGCGGCAAGATTCGATACCATCATTTTCCCGAAGGCATCATCTGGCTTCACCGGTTCATATATCAAAATGGCAATGTTGGCAATTTTATCCGTAAACCACCTTATGATCCGCTCCGTCTCTGGCGATTCCAAGTAGCACAGACAGCATTCTGATACCAGGAGTGTGGGGACATCGGCTCTTAGCCCGGGCAAGCTTGATCTTCCGCCGCCTTCTTCCTGGCCCCGAATCAAGCTGCGTAGGTCGAGACCATGACACCAATACTCGCCTCCGCTTGGAGGTTGTGCGCTCCAAGAACCAATTTCGGACTCGGAAGGGTTCGGCAAGATGTTGCGAAGCACTGGCACGGCCTGTACTGTGCGCAGCTTCTTTGCGCAGGCAGCGGGGAAATCTATCTCGTGGTAGATCAGTCCCTTCTGGTCCGGCTTCGAGAAAAGTTTCAGCGGGCGGGTGTCAGTGCCCGCACCAAGGGAGACGATCTGCCGGGACACTCCAGCCGAGCTGTCTCCAGATGCCAGAAAAGCGGTGACGAGAGTGTCTACGGTTGTAGTCCTCGTATACGTGCCTGTAGGTGGACTCAAGGTGAGCGAAAAATGATCTGGCACAAGGCAGAATAAACTGCACGGTCCGCAAATTCATCCCGTCATCGACTCTGCGCACCTCGATTGATAATGGGAAGCCGGCGGCTGCCTGGACCATGGGCGCTTTGAACGAAGAATTGGGCATATGGATCATCGAGATATCCCAGGTTAACAGCACTGAGCCGCGACACGGCAGCGTCGGTGTCGGTGCCTTGAATTACCTCATCTTGACTACCGGGGCCGGACGATGAGGGACCACCACGGCGTCCTCGTCGGAAGCCTCGCCCGCCTCCACCGGGTCCGCGAGACTGGAGCAAATTGGGCAGAGGAGGCGCGGACATGAGCGTAGCTTTTGCGGCAATTAATCCTTGGCTACTTCGGAAATGCCCTTAACCCGCCCGGTACTTCGTTTTCTTGGGTCTCCCCTATTCTCATCAGCCTTCCAATCAAGGGAGTATCAGCACGGGGATCATGAGAATATAATGAGCACGCCTTACAGGGGTCGATGGCACTAGTAGATTTCGGTTCTCAAAAAAAAGGAGAAACTTCGTGGTGGTGTGTAATGGCGTATTGGTACGGTTGAGTGCTTCCCGTTTTGGTGAGTTCAACGTCGCAAAAGTGTCCCGTTGTCCTTCGTAAAGTCCGACGTTTTCGGTAACACAATGTCTGGTGACTGTTCCCAACACTGTACAGGTACAAATTGATCGATTTGATGTCGCTCAGTATCAATCAGATCAGAGAATCAGCACATCTTAGTGGAGGGGCTGCTGAGATTATCGGCGCTCGGCACTTAGTCCAGTGGGGTTGAATTGGTGGATCGCTGGGCGGATACTGTGCCAATTTAATCGCTGCAACGCTCAGCGAAATCAAATCAATCAATGATCGAATCAAATCTTATCGAAATCAAATCAAAGTCACGTTCGAGGTCCAAGTATCAATTAGTCCGAGTCGAGGCTACAGCTCATCGAACGGTGTGTACATTAGCGACTGCTCAAGTCAATCTATCCGTCCAGTTTTAAGAATGGTTTATTTCATGTCGTGAAAACCGCACGTTATAGCTTTGCCAGTTTCCTTGCCGTAATCTTGATCGCTGAACAGTCGATTTCCCAGTGTTGAGGCCCTAAGACTCGATCTTTAATGGCGTCATACGAGACCTAACGGTACCACAAAAGCTACCCCATTGTTTGTCCATACATAAACTACTCTGGATCACTGGCCCCGGACTGTCGATCATCCTAGGGCAGGGCGCCAAATTTGGCTCTCCCTGAGATTATCAAGACGGAATCGACCGTACTGAAAAGGGAACGGGTTGATTCAAGGCCTGGGTTCGGGGATGCCGCACTGACGAGCACCAAATGTGGTGGACGGCAGGAAAGCTTACACTATGCGTGCACACAAAACCAACCCAACCCTGGACGACCAGGCTCTTTGTAAACCGCTTTCGTAGAGGTGAAAGTCAGGTTGGCCCCGAAGGCTCAGTCTGTCATATTACGAAGTGATCAATGTTACGCCCAAAACTTCCAGAGCCTGCAGACGTGGCTGCAGTAGACTCTCGGGAAATTGACCCGGCTCCCCCGACCTGGGCCAAAAAAGTGAGTGATGACCAACGTTAACTCCTTAAGGTGAATTGCGGTGAGAGATTGGTCGGCGATGAGACATTTGTTGGGCTCGTGAAGAAGGTATGTCGGGCGGCTCATGACGACGCAGCAGTGAGATCTGGTTCGTTAGTGATCACGTCGAAAATGAGGCCGGGAGCCAGACTGGCGCCTTCTAGTTTGCCAGAAGGTAAAGTGGTCGTAACGAGGCTACTCCGTAGTTACCAAACATTAAGAGGTGGTAATGGCCTCTCCGTTAGAGACGGACATGCGCATGCTTCCTATGTATAAATGTACTACTTCGTATGTTGTATTGATTCCGCGAACTTCCATGCCAACTACGAAGTACAAAGTAGTCTACTCCGCATGAGCTGTTGGTGAAGAACTGATGATGTTTTTGAGCTTACGTCTTGTCCCCTCCACCGGGATCAATATTGATAACATATCGATATTTTGTATGTACTGCTATACCTGCCTAGAAGATCCTAGCCCGAATCTGTTAGCTCAGTAACATCGAACCTTAAAACAGCCGTGATTGTCCAAATACGGTGCAGGTTCTGAGACATTGGGGATATCCCGACCAAAAGCAACCACATCATTGATGAACCGATTGCTCTGTATCACAATCCCGACCGTTTGTTTCCGTCCATGAAGACGTTCTTCCTTGTAATACTGAGGCATGTTCAAGTGCTTCAAACACTGATCCTCGGTCACGGCCGCCTGGCTCTATGTAAAAACGCTAGCGAGTACCTCCATCAGTGCGAAGTACGGATAGGGACGCGCAAAGGTAGCGGTACATCAGTTCCTTAGCCCGTACTTTATTCCAGTGGAGGCTGGGTGTTCGATATCAATCAAATCAATCAATTCCAATCCAAGTACTGAGGTACAAAGTACGCTACTCCGTACAAGGCCAGTGTACCCCTGGTACGGTTCGATTGTGCCCAGCCCACTCGCCCCTTCTGCAACGTTCTCTCTTAGTGCGTTCTCTGCTCAATTCCAAACTGCCTCGCAGACCAATCATCGTGAGTTGATTGTAAGCAGACCTCATGCCTCCGGGCCCGGAGGAATAGGATGACCGCACGAGACAGGCAAAAGTACTGCGTACGTGGAAAGTAGCAGTGGGAGTGTGGACTCAGCGCTGCACTTTGACACTTCTTCGAAAGCCTCTGCTTCTTCCCCCGGCGCAGAACCTCATCTCAACCACAGACCACCCACTCAGCCCCAGATCCTTCTTCTTTCCGTCTTCAATCCATGTTCAATCATCTGAGGGCTTGGCGACCACTCTAAAAGCTTGTGCTCGCCCTCCCCCGGAAATTACGAACCCGCCGCCCGGCGTTGACTTTCTGACCTTCTCCCTCCAGCACGAGGTGTACTCCGTACTTGTACGAAGTAGAGAAGTGCAAGAAGCATTGCGCAGCACCAGCCGACCAGGCGTGCCACTCTCCTGGATTGCACCACACCATCTGTTACCCCAGCCAAGTCGTCAACCCCTGCTCCTTACAAAGCATCGACCCCCCCTGGTCAGCAAATAGTCAACGTCTGGTCTCTTCGACATCCCACCACCAGTCACTTTAACACCAGTTACCTTACATTCGCTGGATTCCATCCCTTCTGAAGTGACGACGGTGTTCTCCTTTGACCAACCTCTGCCCACGGATCACGCTACTTCCCACAGTTACTTTGCAGCACGAGATCCACCCACTTCATCACCAGACATACAGGAATCTCAGGAATTATCCAACGGCGTCGTGACGAAAGCAGGCCTCGAACGCTCGAGACCCGTCATCTCCTCGACGCGGACGTGTCCCCCCCATTTCAACTTAGCCCCCACAAAGGGTCTTCGACAGTACCGCATCATGCCCCTCCGGGTGTGACTTGCCAAGGACCACTTTGCCTGGAAAGATACACACCTCTGGCCCTCTTAACCTTTGCTTTTCATCATCCCGTACCGACAGCCTGGCGCAAAGTGCGACTCTGCCAATCACGGCCGCTTCCGACTGACTCCTGCAAGCTGCCAGTACGGAGTACTCCCGGTCCGCCACCTGTGTTGGCTGACACATTCCGACACTGACTGTCAAAGCCCCCGACCGTCCTTCCTTCTTGGTTCGCCCCTCCGACTCTAGTTGTTCGTTCCTCTGCCCATAGACTGGATCGACACTTTTGGCCGCGCCTGTAATAATAGACTCCGTTCCCTCGCCTTTCTCCTGTACAAGTAGCACATACTGTTCCGGAACTCGAGGAACCGACAAGGGTGTTCTCTAATCTGATAAGCGGCAACGCATCCCCAGTCCGGGCCTATCAATTCTATCCGCATCCGACGCCAATATCAATATTCCAGCTGAGGCTTGGCAAATGCTTGCCTTGTCCCCCTCGACCTGCATTCTCACCTGCCGCCATCACACCCTTTAAATCCGATCTTGGGGCCTGAAATCTTCCTTTTCGCCCAGCAGCTTCTAGAGCCGAGTCGCCTCTCCTCTCTCCTCCCCCTCCCCCCCCCTCCTCCTCCTTCTCTCCTCCTTCTCAAACTCTGTTCGAGAATCTTGCAGCGAATGGCGATGTCTGAGGAGTACAACCCCTCTTCATCTCGGGCGACGAATCAAGCCCCGCCGCCTCGGACGGCCCTCCCGTCGAGGCCCATCTCCGCGAAGCAACGGCAACCCGTTGCACAGTCTCCGCCGCAGCGTCATACTCCCACGAACCCCGGACAAGTCGCCGCAATGAACCCAAGCGGCTACACTTCTAGATCTTCTAGATCACCCGTCGATAGCCCAACAAAACCCGAAACCGGCCAGCGAACCCTCCCGCAGAGGGGGCCGACCAGTGGACAAACTGGTCAGGTGTGCAGGTACGTTCCCGATGCTGTATATTCTGTACTTAGTAACGATTTTGTAACGATTTTAACGTGACAAACTCTCCAAATAGCAACTGTGGCACGACTCGGACACCGTTATGGAGGAGATCACCGCAAGGGGCCACCATCTGTAATGCATGCGGACTCTACCAGAAAGCGAGGAATACCGCGCGACCAACAAAGTTGAATCGAACGGGTGTTGCCCTCACGTCAGAGCCTCGCCAGTCTCCCACTAAACCCCCGACATCGTTATCGACAACAGCAAAGACTGGGAAGAGCATTCCCGGAGCAACGTATGTTGCAGCAGACCAAGCGCCGGCAGGAACCTGCCCTGGGGGCGGCCGCTGTAATGGGACTGGCGGTGCCGACGGATGCAACGGGTGTCCTGCCTACAATAACCGGATTGCGAAGAGAGCCCAGCTTAACGTAAAGGGCCAGGGATCAAGTTGTAGGCCCGCTGAGCAGCCGGCAGAACCCGACGAATCTCAACCAGTGGATATTGCTGCCCTCAAATCTCAGCAGGCGCAAAACACACCCATGGTTATTGCCTGCCAAAATTGTGCTACCACGATTACCCCCCTATGGAGAAGAGATGAGAGTGGGCATACTATATGCAACGCTTGTGGTTTGTTCCCCCTAGCCTTGCGGACTTCGCTCCTCTTATGACATGATCATCCATGGACAAGGATTGACTTATCTTACGCAGGCCTCTACTATAAACTCCATGGCGTTCACCGTCCTGTTACGATGAAAAAGGCGACGATAAAACGACGGAAACGTGTCATTGCCGCGCAAGACGATGCCGAGAGCGTCGAGTACGAGGGATCGACCCGTAGCACTGAGGGAACACCGGAACGCGGAACCATGAATGCTGATGGCTCTGTCAACCTTGGCTTTCGACGTCGTCCGGATCAGCCGCTCGCAATCGAACCTCGACCTGGATTCTCAGTTCCTGGAGGACAGGGTTCACCTGGGACTGGCCCCGCAGCTTACAGAAGCACCCACGGATTACCGCAGCACGATGTTCCAATGTATCTCAACGAAGAAAACCGGCTGGCATCGTTAGCGACGGTCGCGTCGGGCGAGGAAAGGCAGCCGTCATTGTCGCCGGCGTCGTTCCTCTCCTCCCGAAAGCGATCCTTTTCCGCCACAGAGCCCGATCCTCCGACATCTCCGGAAGGAAATCATGAGACCACGAAGCGAATATCCTCGATCATCTCGATCCTTAATCCCACTGATGACAGCGCGATGGAGACCAGCGGATACGAGGATAGGAGGGACTTTTACCATTCCAATGCGAGATCGCCGCACTCCATGGGTGGCTATGCGACGAACGCTGGATCAGTTCCGGCCTCGAGCAGCTCCCATTATTCGCCGAATGTTCCACCATATTATCGCGATGTCAGTTCGGAGAGGGATCCCTCAAAGGAAGAGAGAAGGGAAGCCCTGCGCCGTGAGGCAGAAAGGATGCGAGCAATGTTGGCACAGAAAGAACGAGAGTTGGCCGAGCTCGGTCACGAATAGCATTTTGGCTGAAGGAGCAAAGGGGGAAACAAAATTTTGGGAGTCGGAGTCTTGGAAATAATGATGACGTCTTCATTTTCTCGGATACCAATTGGGGAGACATCAATGGCGTTAAGAAAAAAGCCTTGAGCTCGAGCAGAAATGGGATGCGATACCGGCGCAAACTTACAGGGTCGATGGGCAAGACGTTTTATATTTGGACCGATACCTTTCTTCTTTGGGGGTATTTTCTTTCATGTTACCATTGGGCCTGCCGGAACGTTTACTACGACTAATGATCGAAAATACGGGGTCATGAAGCTTTGTTCTTTTTCTTTGTGTTTTCTTTACATTTTTCTGGTTTTCTTTTCTTTTCTTTTTCTCTCCCCTCTTCTCAAGACTGGCCGGCAACGGGCTATACTCGCACGCAAGCAAGGTTGGACGAAGGAGCAGGTTTCGCAAAAAGACGCGGGTATATATATTATGGTTTTTTTACGTCCTGGTCATGGGCGAAAAGGGTTTCTCAAACAAAAACGGACACCCCATTCTATAATAGCATGTGTGGAATGAAGGGAAGGAAACAAAAGGGCCGCCGCAACTAAGAGGCGGCAAGGGGTGCTTTCTCTACTGCCGCCCCTGAGTTCAAGCGTACATGTAGATATATGTCCATGCTCACATACTTTGACTTTTTTCACAAGGTACACTTCGTAGGTGTGTGTATCTTCCTACCAGATGATGACCCTTCCCAGAAACACGTCTTCTCTCTTTTCACATTATCAATACTTTTACACGCTGTCCACTTAGTCTACAAGTGTACAAATTAGCAGTGTTACAAGCGGCTTCAACTAAGCCCATAAAAATCCGCCTTTGCCTTTCCCACGTCGCAATCCTATTTATGCCCACCAGATAGATCCATCCACCTAACCCTGTCGATTTGCGCCGCATTTCGCCGAGAAGATGTAAGATGTAGATGACGATGTCGTACAAGTAGTTCGTCTCTCTTCTCCAAAGTCCGTCGATTCGACTCTCCCGAGAGAGAAGAGGCCACAAGGAGGGATGGTTGGGAAAGAATATGAGATAGCATACTCCATCCCCATTCCTACTTCTCCCTAAGCCGATTCAACTACTACTCTTCACACAAAAGTTGTCGCGCAGCGGCTCTTAGACGCCCTCGGCGCCCCAGCCAGCATCGGCCTCCCTCATGTTGGCAGGGGGTTCGATCGAGGGGACGAACTCGAGACCGACGTAGCCGAGACCGGTGAGGCCGACGATGGAGCCGGTGATTTTGGACCAGACGCTGTCGCCGAGGATCAAGCTGCCGATAAAGATGTAGACTGTGATTTGTCGTTAGTAGGTCAGCTCGAAAGCAAGAAGGAAATGGTGGTTTAAAAGGGGGGCACCTTACAGCAACCACGGCCAATGAAGGAAAAGAGGAAAGAGCCATAGCGAGTGGCCTGGGGAGGAATTTGGAATTCTGTTTGAGGGTTGTTAGCTCTTGCTTAGCTCTCGGTGGGGTTCTCAGGAAGCTCGGGAGAGTCGGGGACGGACCAAGGAGACCGACGATAGCGGCAAAGAGGATGATGTAGATGGCTGTGATGGTTCTGTTATCATGGTAAATTAGTCTATGCCTTGCGCCTAGTCTTGCGAAACAGTCTTTTCAAGCTTCGCCGATAAAAAAGGTCGACGGCGAGACTAGTGTGGGGAGGAGCGAACATACCCATGCCTATAGGATAGGTGGCATAGTTAGCAAGAGAATCCAAGATAGAGCCGGGGATTCAGGGGGACGCAGAAAAACGTACCAAGAGAAAGGGAAGAAGAAGGAGATGCCACCAGAGAGCATGCAGCCAGCAACGGCAAGGTTGATAATTCGGCTGCGCAAGACAACATCACCATTGTTAGCTCTTTGGACTCGAAGGGAAAAAAAGAAGAAAAAAAAAGATAGGGGACTGGCGCTTGATCAAGCGATCGCATCAATTGATTGACACTTACAAAATGTCGGAGAGTTCCATTTTGACGGATTATAGACGTGGGATGCGACGAAACGGGACACTTGGTTGAAAGGGGGGCAGAAGGGGTTGTTGAAGCTTGGGCTGGTGATGGACAAATAACGAAGTTCCAGTTTATGTTCGATGACGCGGAAATCCAGGCAGCTGAATTTCGATGATCTGGACAGGGTGGAAACGTGATCGCGAATAGCAGTGGATCTCGTTTAGGTACTTCATCAATGATGTTCCACTTCGTCCAGTTCATGCGAGCAGCTGTGTGGACCTGGTCAGACCTGATCAGTTTTCTCCTAGCGTACTCCGTACTGTACCTGTGTACCTAGATACTCTGCAGCCTGGCTGCAGATTGCGACAGGGACTGGAATTCCGAAGTACCAGTACGAAGTACCTTTGTGCAGTTCTTACTTCGTCCTTCTGGACTCTGGCGCCACAACCAGGAATGGAAGCTGCCAAATTGATTCTGTTAACGGGAAACGGGAAGCTCTCCTTGGATCGAGTATGTAGTGCTACCTATCGCACCGTACCATTGAGCCTTCTTTCGATTGTATCTAATACATCTGCGAACTGATCCAGCACCCATCAATTCAGCCCTCACCGCCTACCTAAACCGTAGGAGCTGTCCCATCTTTTGGATGAGCTCTCACTGATCGTCAGACACGAAGTTTGGATTCCTCAAGGACAGTGAAGTGAGCTACCACTTGCTGATCTCACCCGCCGACGATGAGCGAGTGAACTCATATCGGGTTGACACAATTGCGATAGTCAGCTGAAGGCCAATGAGGGCATCTCCGCTCCATCATCCTTCAACATGGCCATCACGGCATCGGCATGGCTGATGCACGGCATCGTCCGGCAAAATCCTAGACTACGCCTCACCTCCCGCCTACTGAGTCGGAGTTTCTCTTGCTCATTAGTCTCGAGGCAGGGCCATATACCTGCTACTCAGCTTTCCCCAGGATCTCATGTGAAAGATATCCGGAACATTGGCATCATCGCCCATGTCGATGCTGTGAGTTGATTCCGGAAAGCCCTGCTTCGATAACCCCACTTATGTGCTACAAATGTATGTGCTATGATATGTGCTGTGTGCTAATTTCCTCAATTTATAGGGCAAGACGACAACTACGGAGCGAATGCTCTACTGTAGTGGCTTCTCTGCTCGCCAAGGAAGTAGGTTCCGCTAACTTCTCATTGGAGTGTTGGGGACCTGCCTGTCAGGCCGACTGCTGAGTTCATCAGCTAACAGCAGCATCTAGGAGTTGACGAAGGGAGTACCGTAACAGACTTCCTCGAACTTGAGCGAGAGAAGGGTATCACCATCCAATCCGCGGCCGTCACTTTCCATTGGCCCCCAGCAGCCGAGTGCCCACCAGGCATCCAACCCAGAATCATCAATCTCATCGATACCCCAGGCCACCAAGATTTCAGGTTTGAAGTCGACCGCTGTCTTCCAGTGCTTGACGGTGCCGTGTGCATCATAGACGGCGTCGAAGGTGTCGAGGCGCATACCGAGCGCGTCTGGTCCTCGGCACAGGAGCACAATATTCCCCGTATCGTCTTCGTCAACAAACTCGATCGCGATGGTGCGTCGTTCAGAAGATCAGTCATGGACATCGGCTCTCGGTTAAATTGTATGCCGATCGTCTGCCAGATCCCTTGGTATAATAAAGAGGAGGACTTTACAGGCGTGGTTGATGTTCTTAGCCGTACAGTTTTCCAATGGGCTGACAGGAAACTAACGGTATCGCCTTTTACCCCCGAGATGGATCCGAACCTTGAAAAGGAGCTTGACTTGGCGAGGGAGAACCTCGTCGCGGTGCTCGCAGACCACGACGAAGTTATTATGGATTTGTTCCTAGAAGCCCCAGAAACCATTACGAATCAACACATCAAGGACGCCATCCGGAGAGTGGTGAGCACCGGCGACGGCGCCGTTGTTCCCGTCTTTGCCGGCGCCTCATTACGGAGCATCGGCGTCGAGCCCCTCTTGGACGCCATAGTCGACTACCTACCAAGCCCCGACGAGCGACCGGAGGTGGTCGTCCGCAGCGGGTCCAAAAATCTCCCTCTCTCTGAGGTGCTGAAAAAGACGGTCGACCGTGGCGGGCACCAGCGGCTGGCGGCCGTCGCTTCCGTCTTCAAGGTATTCAACCACCCCAAGGAGGGTCTTTTAAGCTTCGTCCGCATCTACGCCGGTCACCTCCCCAAGAACGCGGCGCCCTGGAATACCCACATGCTCCAAGTCGAAAGACCCATGGGTCTCGTACAGATCGACGCTGCCAAAACCCACAATATCGATCATCTTGGCACGGGTCAGATCGGTGCTCTACGAGGTCTCAAGTTTGCTCGGACCGGAGATACCCTAATTACGACCGTTGGACACAAGGCGGTGCCTGATGATGCCAAGCATATCCAAATTCGGCCGCCCGAGATCCCGCCTCCAGTCGCTTTCTTGGCGATCGACCCCTTCGGCCTCGTCGCGGCAAATGAGCTACAGACTGCGCTACAAAACACGTCAAGAGAAGACCCTAGTCTGAGGTGGAGCCGAGATGAAAAGACCGATCAATTCATCATCCAAGGCATGGGCAAGCTCCACCTAGACGTCATTGTTCACGGACTCAAGCAAAAGTACAAGATCGATGCCTCCTTCGGCGATATCGAAGTCGATTACAAGGAATACCTCTCCTCTCCCACGAGATCCCACGAGGCGGTCTTCGACAGGGTTCTCGCGAACAAGGCAGGTACCGTTGTCTGCTCCACGATACTCGAACCTATCGAGGAGCACCACCGTAGGTCTCTTCTCGAGTCCACCGTCGAGAGAGAAGGCAACATCTTCCACATCCAGATCCCGCTCCCCGAAAGTGGCGATCTACCTTTCAACCCGGAAGAGGCGCGTCAGCAGATGCTCAACGGTGCCATAGCGGCCCTCGCCAGGGGCCCGAGGCGAGGGTCCCCCGTCCACGGCTGCCACATCACCCTAACCCTTGACATAGAAGCGACCAAGACGCCGTCCGGCGGCCACTTCAGTGGTGCCGCACGCCGTGCTGTTCAAGACGCGCTCAAAGACGCCTACACCAAAGGCCAAATCGGCATCCTGGAACCCATCATGAAAGTCATCATCACATGCCCCGAGTCCGCCGCCGGCGTAGTCCAGCACGACATTAGCGCCGCAGCGGGCGGCCACGTCCTGGAGGTGAAGGATCTTTCGGGCGAGATCGTCACGGAAGGGTCGGTGGATGTGTCGAGTATATACGCGCCGCCGGACCCGTACGACGCCATCACGTCGTTGAAGAAGAAGTCGACGATGAGGAGAGTACAGATCACGGCCAAGGTGCCGTTCAAGGAGATGATTGACTATGATAGTCATTTGAGGAGTAAGACGGGGGGTAGACATAGCATGACGATGTCGTTTGACTCGTTGGCGAAGGTGACGGGGTACCGCGACAAGAATGTGTAAGAATGGTCCGGTTCAGTGAAAAATGAAAGGAGGGGATAGGAGCCCGTGACGAAGACGGCATTTCTTCTTGTGTAATAGTAGTTCCGATGGGAGCATATTTGCTGTATATCATAGAAAAGAGAAGTACAAAACGAGGCAATGTAGAAAACATAGGAGCCATGAACGCAATACAATACGAGACACATTTAGCTATAGTCATACTTGCAAAGCACACGAGTTTTTTTAGACTATTGGTTCCAGTACAGCATCCCATAAGAATTTCAGCAGGAATGAAGCAGATGATGCAGTTGAACCTGAAGAGGCCAGGCTTGGAAAAGGAGACGTAATTCGATATTAACTATTTGCCTTCCATTACTTGTGAAGATGAGTGGGCAATTTGGACAAATTGGTTATGGAAACTTGAGAGGTAAGATTAAGATTTGGAAGCATCGGAAATAAAGATTGGAGATAAGGATTGGAGATAAGGAAATTGCGCTATCTAATCAAGGACAAAGGAAAGGGCAGAAAGAGAAGATGAGGAAAGAGCGACCGAGACACTCCGCGCCAGGCGCTTATATCGAGATATCATCCTATTTGGGCGGTTCGGTGTTCTCTGGAGCTTGAGGCTTGCACTTAGCATTGCAGGTCCGAACACCCTGGACGATAGACTCGGGCAAGTTTTGCTTGATCTTCTCGATCAAGTCCCCCGAGATGGTACTGTCGAACTTGTTGTCGAAGGTATCGAGAAGCGCGTTCTGGTCAAGCTTGAAGATACTGTTGACGACCTGGCCCGTACCAGGATCCTCATTTTGAAAGGCAGCAACGAACACTACTTCCGAACAGGAGGGATTGAATTGGTGGTGCACAGAGCCTTGGTAGAATGGTGTGACCTCGAACTTATTGACGGTGTTGCGGATAGGTTCGGCGCCGTTCTCGGGGACCATCTCGGTGATGAGGCTGCCTTCGATGACGAGCTGGAGCTCGGCGGAGCGGGGGTGGACGTGGAAGGTGTTGATACCACAGGCTAGAATCGAGACTCTTGTTAGAGAGGGGAGCTGCTCTAGGGGAGAGAAAGTGGTTTTTGGGCAAACTTACGGGCTATCCTGCCGATGGCCATGGCGCCGTTGGTGCCGACGAGGGCTGGGAAGTTGGCGCGGTTGGCTAGCTTGACGCTACCGCCTTTACCCTCGGGGATGTCATCGGGGGTGAGGTTGAACTTGAAGTCCTCGGGCTTGGTGAGGATCTTGAAGCGGTCGGCAGCACTGGGTTGGTGTTAGTCTTGGGGGGGGTTTTCGTGACTGGCCTTCCTTTTGAAGTGGCCACTTACAGAGGAGCAAGGAGGAGCTGCTGGGTCACAGAGAGAGCGGCGGCGGGAGGATCTTGGTTGTTCTCCTGTCGGCGCTCGTGAAAGGAGCCCGGAGCGGCGAGGACGGAGGAGGTAAAGGCGAGGATGAGAGCGGCGGCGGTGGAAGTCAAACGCATTTTGACCGATTTAGACTTAGATAGAAATAGAAATTAAAGTAGAGAATAATACAAATTAGAGAGATATTAAGCTTAGTGTAAATTAGATAGACTGAAGAGATGAGGCTTCTTGGTTGGTGATAATGCGAACAATGATGATGATGATAACTTAAAAAGATGGCCATCCGAAGTGATTCCTCGTTCATTTATATACACCTTTTGCACTCGACGATGGCCAACCCTCTACGAGGGCTGTGAAGCATCGCCGGCTCCTCGAGATTCCGCCCTTAGTTCTTACCACCCAACGACATCGTCATGTCCAACAGGGCAAGACACAGACCCAGCCCAGTGGAAGGCCGCCCTCAAACCATTGAGAGTTGACGACAAGAATAGACGCCGGGAGCCGCCATCATCATGGGGCTGCGCTTCGGCGGCTAGGGCCCGGGAATTTGAGTTTCCGGGGTGCTGCTCCGCCCGGAAGGGACTCGAGCCGAGTGGAAAATGACAACGAAGGATGTGTGCTGGAATCTTTCTGTCCTGAACAAATGGGTGGGCTAGGGAAGTGTGCGTGGCGGAGCCCAACTGCTAGAACGAATTTGGGACATTTGATTCCTGCAGCACACCCAACCTTCTAGTTGGCTGTGTGTTGGATAAACCCTCCAACCCTATGCGACGCATCCGTCACCGGAGGGGTGGTTGCTAACCACCAGGCTTGGACGATGCAAGATCAAATCCTTCTCGCTGTTCTGAGCGGTAGAGCACGTCAGCGGCTGAGACCTGAGAAACAAGGGGGCACGTCGATGTTCTTTCTTTAGAAGATTGTGCATATCACCAAAATGCGCTGAGCTGGGAGGATCGCAGCAATCACAGCTATTTTTCTCAATTCCCCGGAGAGCATAACAAGAAGAAGGGGAAAACCTGGGTTTCGACAAGAACAGGAGACCGCATTGAGTCAGATCATCATTCCCGCTTCGAGCTCCAAGACAACTTAAAAATGTTTCGGACGAAATGTTTCGAAACTTTCGTTTCTTGCTTAGAGTCCCAAGAATCCGGATTTGGTTGGCTTCGGCCCCCAAGATCGGATTGTTCCTGACTGTCTCTCTCTGTTAATGCGCCTCAGCCTTCCGGATCTGCGTCGATCCGGACGTCGCTCGTCTTTACGAAGCCGGAGGTAGGGCTGCCACGCTTCCACCCCACCTAGCAGTGACATTCCAGCCTTCCGATTCCATAAATTCCAGTTCTAGAAATCCTGAGAGCGAGTGAGAGTGAGAGTGAGGGTCAGCGCTTCCATGAGTGATTGGTGCATGTGTGTTGGATGCCAGCACAGCCACGAGTTAATTTTGGCATCAAATCCACTGAGAAAATAATCATAATAATAAGAATGAAAATAACAGTAAAATGTTGTAGATGCTAGCAATGGACTAGACCCGTTGCTCTGGGCTATCCATTCCTGCTACGAATCGACGTCAAATCTAGTTTACATAGGTAGCAGGTCATTTTGCAGATGGTGTCGCGGGATGCTGGATGCTGGACTCGCCAAACAACAAGGAAATCTCTTAGAGCCCGCTCTGCTTTCTCCTCTCTCTCGGCATTCTTCCGAGTCACACGACAAAGGCCTTCAACCCAAACACACCAACGAGTTCATGGATCAAAACATGCACGTGGCGAGGGAGCCATGAACGTAACCCAACTGCCATCGATCTGGTAGTGGGAGCGGGTATCGCGGGCATGGTCCGAAATGTGACCTACGATCGCTTCGGGTGATACGTTGCGTCTTGGTTGTCAGGTCTCGATGCTGGTAGGCGAGGGACGAGGGGAAATACTGATGATTGCTTCAGGTAGCCGTCGCTGCTTGAGCCGACTGGCTGGATGGATTGGATGCATATCCGAGGCGAAAGACAAATAACAAAATAGCAAAAATACCCTGACAAATAATATATCTGCATTTAGCCAAAGCAAGATGGAATCGGGACGATTATGAAGGTAATCCTCTCCGACTACGGACGCGAGGCAGTCCAAACAGCGAGCGATATTGCCCGCATAATGTCCCTTGGTCACTCCGGCATCATCAATATAAACGGCCTGCAAATGTGTGCGGTAATGGCATTCATCCTGGTCCTGGGAATCGCAGGACGGCTTGAGTGGAAAGTGAGGGAAGAAGTCGCTATGGTCCTGGCCGGATCCTTGCTCGGATGATCGTCAAAACGGCCAAGTGTTTTCGTCGATCATTGATCTTGCAATGATGAGGAAAACACGCGAGATGAAAGAGTTTTCTGCCTCTTCCGCCTTTTCTTGTCATTATTCCTAGCCTCGCGTGGGTACAGTAGAGAAATAATATCGGCCTGGTAACCGACAATATTGTAGTATTGGATGTCCTCGGCCCTATTTTTTGCGACGTTTCGGCAGTGTTGCAATTGCTTCTTCGCTTCGTGTCAGATCGTAGCAGCTTTGCCGCTTACTGGGATCAAATCCATCACATCACCTTCCTCTCCTCCACTGGCCAGACATCATGAGTTCATGACGGTAGAATGTGGATTCCTGCCTCTTAGTGCACATATAGTGCACTTTCAACGGTGAACTGGTCAGATCGTTGCCTCCTCGGGGCTTAGGCTGCGGCTAAGGCAAGAGAACCCACTACAGAAAATGAAAAGAGCGAACGATTTCACGATAACTCCCCGCCGGTTTCTGAGGTAATTCCTGCGTGTGAAAGGAGACCCTAGGACGTTAGCCAATGAAGAGAAGACTTGAAATTTTTAATCATCTTAGCTGCAGGGACGAGTCAAAGTCGTGGAGAAGAGGAGAGCGCAGGTCCTACTTCGTATGCAGGACGACTTTGACTTGTGCTGCAGTATTACTGCGAGGTACGAAGCCGTTAGTGCTGCGCAGAGCCTGTCACTTGATGCATGAGAGACACTTCGAAGTACATGATGGTATGACAACTTGAAGTAATTTACAAGTCTGAGGTGAAAGGACAAAGGACGGTCCGCATCCGTAGATTGCTGCTGCCGATCTTACTTGGAGATGAAATGAAAATTTTGTGCAGCCGAACATAACCATCACAATAATCCGGGACCAATATCGACCCAGCAAACAATTGAATGAAATGTCCAAGTCCACTCACCGCGAAGCGAAGCCTGGCAAGAAATTTCAGCAAACCACGGCTGAGGTAATAAATAACATATCCTTGAAATTCCACAGGCCAGGCCATGTGCCATGTGGTCTGCCACGACACTCTCGCCAATGGTGCACTGCAGTCCATCGTGGCTACCACCCCACCATCGTGGTCCAATTACCGAACAGTGACATTCATCCCTGTTCTGCGAGTGCTTGTCTGGGGTTGCTAAAAATCAATATTTGCAGTCGCCTTTAGGCTGGTGGATTGTGCACTTATTGTGGTCGACGCCGCCTCTTGAGGATCTGAGGAAGGTGGAAGAGAACATGTCCAGCCCAAGAAGGGACAAATGAGCGCCTACCCTTGGTTGGCTGTGCATCACGTCGAAAATGTCCAAGTGCCAGAATGCTCATTTCGTTTGTACCTTCTCCGGCCCAAGCTCAATTTGCGATCCAACTCTGATTGGCCCTTGAAGCCCTGGGTACCTGGCTAGCCTTTTAAGCTCCTGCGAGGTACCTGAGCTACTTCGGTGCCTCATCTCATTTTCCGGCCCCGCGACCCAATCATTCGAGCCGATCACTTGCGGATCCCTGTCATTGGGTGGGGCGGGACGAAGAGAAAGAAAGAACTGTCGAGATTTCGCCAGGGGTTTATGGGGTTATGCTTGCCCCAGAAACAGAATTGGGCCATTTTCGCTCTTGAAGTACCCTACGAAGTACTTTGTAGTAGGAAGTACACTCTGGACTTCTCAGACCACTCGGGCTTTCCCCTTTATCTGCTTATAGGTAGGCGCGGGTCAGAGAAAATCGCCCTGAGACGAGGCCCGTACCTCGTTGTCCTCGACTGGGGCTGGATCATGCGTGGTACATAATAATACCAGAGTGGCTCCCTGATTTCTGGTTCCTAACGCAACTCTTGTGTGCGAGCGAGTGTACTATTATGTACCTTTGCGGTCTTGATTATGGCTCTATACTTCATTGCTTCGCGTCGTTCACCCGCCGACGCCAAAGTTGTACCTCGAGGAGTAATTCTACTCCTCCACTACATACGCGAACGGAAAGCTGTGCGGCAAGACCCCAATCTGGAATTACCCTCTTTCAAAGCCACCCCCGTCAACTCCTCGCCTGGCTGTGGCTAACACTGGCTCCTACGAAGTACAGGGATATGAGATGGAGACCAGGCCAAAGGATTTTCTCCTGTCATCCTTCTTCTGCCTCCCCTCATCATCCTGGTCCTATCCTCACTCATTTTTGTCCACGCTCCTTCCCCTGTACAGAGTACATGCCATTCATTTTCTCTCCGTTTCGTTCACTTTTTCTCGCTCGCGTTGTTGAGATTTTTGCTTTACCACCTCACCCCGACACTCATTTGCCGAAGTGCTCGAGATTGCCCAACGCTCGCCCCGACCGTGTCCGTGATAGTCTCTCGTTTACACCTCGTTGAACCTACGGATCGGAATCGAACGACATCCAACACCTCGAGTCTCGCGCCAAGAATATCTGACTTGCACATCTAGGAGCCACATGGTGCTCACTGCTTTTTGATACCTCACCCCGTCAAGAAACTTGCTTCGAACTTGTATGAATTTTACGCGATATACCCAACCAAGCCTTCGTTTACACAGCCAACTCGAATCTTCCCTGATATCACGCGCGAGCCGCGCTTGACAAGCAGTGTCCCTGCGTCACTGCTGGAGTTCGATTAGCTCCAGTCCTTTCTCCATCTCACTCTTCACTCACGCCCGCACGAAGTTCAATCCGCGATGAGGCTCTCTGGCGTGTCCGCGGCCTTGGTGCTGCTTTCTGTCGACGTTGTTTACGGTCACGGCCACCGCCATATTCACCGACGACAAGCCCATTCGCACCGACCCAGTCCTAGGGCGAACGACCCTGCTCCTGCCATCGAAAAGCGTGCCACCTGCTCTCTTCCCAACGACGGCGATCTCCACTATGTTCCTGGCGGCATGAACAACGGTTTCGCTATGAGCCCCGATCAGCCCTGCACCGCTGGCATGTACTGCCCGATTGCCTGCAAGCCCGGCAAGGTTATGGCTCAGTGGGAGCCTGGGTCGTCTTACAACTATCCTTCCTCGATGGTAAGTGGCTCTGCGGTGGTTTGTCGTGGCGCTTTTTTCTCGATGGAATATGTATTAATTCCATGTCGTAGAACGGTGGCCTGTACTGCGATTCAAACGGCCAGGCGCAGAAGCCGTTCAAGGATTCTCCCTACTGTGTTGATGGAACCGGCTCCATCAACGCTGTGAATGAGGCGGGAAGCAAGGTGTCCTTCTGCCAGACCGTCCTCCCCGGAAACGAGGCCATGTTGATCCCGACCGTCGTTGACGGCAGCGCTGTTCTTGCTGTCCCTGACCCCAGCTACTGGGCTTCTACCGCTGCTCAGTAAGCCGTGTCTCCGTTATTTGTCTCGAACCTTACCACTAATATAAATACCTTGTAGCTATTACATCAACCCTCCTGGTGTTGGCGATGAAGGCTGCATCTGGGGTGACAGCTCGAAGCCTGTCGGCAACTGGGCTCCGTATGTTGCTGGTGCGAACACGGACAAGAGCGGTCAGACCTTCGTCAAGCTTGGTTTCAACCCGATCTTCGAATTCGAAGGCGCCGGTCTCGAGAAGAACCCTCTCACTTTCGGCGTCAAGATCGAGTGCCCTGGCGGTGGCTGCAACGGTCTCCCGTGCGAGCTTAACCCGGCCAAGAAGGGATTGGGCCAAGTCGTCAGCGATCTGTCCGCCGTCGGAGCTGGTGGCTCATCGTTCTGCGTTGTGACGGTCCCGTCGGGTTCCAAGGCTAATATTGTTGTTTTCAACACCGACGGCTCGAGTGGTGGGAATAACAATAAGGACAAGGAGAAGGAGAAGCCTCAGCCTCAGCCCGAGAGCACCAAAGTGAAGGACGAACCCTCGCCAAGCTCCACGGCCGATGCGCCTTCATCCTCCGCCGAGGTTGAAAGTGAAAGCACCACCGAGGGCCCGTCCAGTTCTACCCGTCCCACCGTCAAACCTGGTATCTTCCTTGAAACTGATGCGCAGACGTCAAAGTCGCCCTCCACCCAGAGCTCGGACGACTCGGCTCCCACGAGTGCTGACTCGACCCCGACCGAGTCTCAGTCCAACGAGAACGAGGCTCCCGGTCTCCAGCAAGGTAGCGCTGCTGTTGCCGGCCTCGTGGTCGCACTGGCAGCTGCAGCTGTCTTGTACTGATCTCACTGTTGATCCCACCATCAACCACCCTTGACCATTACTGCTTGGCGTTTTCTTATTTTCTTCGCTTCCCTGCCAGTGTGTGATACCCTTGTTTCACTTCTCGCATCGCTTGTTCCTGCGTGCCTCTGCTGGCAGGACAGCGCTGATGGCATCCTGATCTGTCTGCTTCTGTCAACACTTGCACGCCGCCTGAGAGAATCACCCATATGCCCAATTCCAGCGACCGCATCGACGAACATGCCTTTTCTTTTCGGACCTGAATCCCCTTCCTAACGCCCGGCTGGCTTCGTTTCGATTTTTCTCGACTCGTCCTCATCTGTCCTGGTGCCAATCACATGCGTACGATGTCGGCGTACGGAAATCGGTCTTCAAGTTCCGTATGGCCTAGGCGACAAATGCGACATTTCTTTTTTGCTTTCATTGCACTTAGAACCCGCCATACGACATACTTTATATCTTCCAGCCACTTACCGGCAAATATTGTTTATTCTTATTCTGTCTCCGGCTCGCTTCCATTCCTCAATGTCCACCGCAAATCCGCTGATTGTGCGACTTTACTTTCAAACGATATACCCATTTCCCGGATCTGACGAGCCCGGGAGCTTTTTTTGGCCAATCCTGGATTGGCCTCACTTTTTTCCTTCGACTTCTCTCGTTACACGAGAACTTCGTGTCCCCGGTCACACGTTCTCTTTACAACATGCAAGAACCCTTGTGTCCCTCGGCGAGCGGACTGGGGAGGCTGCTTCTTTTTTCGACTTCTATACTGTCCTTGGGCATTGAAGGACATGAACAGTTTGGAGCTATTATAACTTCTCTTGGATGAATTTGAGGAATACAATGGAAGGGAGCCGGGACGAACACTTCCTCGAACTATTATTCTTTCTTTTCTCAGGGTGGATATTACAAGGGGATGGGATAGTTGGGATCTTTCTTTCTCTTTCCAGATCTTTATTGGTTTTTTTCGGGTTTTACTAGTTACTCCTCACGAGTTTACGATGAACTGGGAGGTGTTTGTATGTATGCGTATGTATATCCCTTCTGCTAGAGCTCGAAACAGTTGAGCAGGAGTGGAAGGGAAGTATATATAGCGAAGCATGGAAACGGGCGGTTAGGAAAATAAAAGAAGGGACGATGTACTTCAGGGGGTGATGGCTTTATGTTGGAGAGGAAGAATTGAAATAGCTTAAAAAACTTGAGCCCTCTTATGATATTTGGATGTGAATGATGACTTAGTGAATATGCGTACATACATTATAACTATACCCAACAACCTATCGTCGACTTATATCTGGAGTGGAAAGCATGACGCTCGTGCTACCCAACTAAACGTAAAAAAAAAAAAAAAAGTCGCTGTTGCCCATTCCCATAAATCCTTAGCACCCTGCCCCTTCACCCCTTCACCCAACCCGGCACATCATCCCAATCCGCATCCTCCTCATACCTCCTCTCCCTAATCGCACGAGCAACAACCGGCCACCCCGCCGCCACAGCGCCCTTCGTCTTCGCCCCCAACACAGCAAACTTTGCCATGTCGTGGGCGAGATAGCCGTGCAGGAGACCCTGCTGCACCAGCGCGGCGACGGTGAGTTCGATGTCCTGGGGGGTGACGGGGGCGTTGCCCCGTATCAGACCCTCGTTGGGGCGTAGTTTTTTCTTGGTTAGGGTCGGGGGTGGGAAGGTTGTTGTTGAGGGGCCGGGGGCGGAGCCTTCGAGGCGGTGTTGGAGGTATGTAGCTGCGGCGAGGAGGTGGGTGAGGTCGAGGAGGGGAGCTTTGCGGGAGTTGGGGTCCGTTGGGGGTGTGTATGTGAGAAGGAAGACGCGGCGTGAGAGGGAGCGCCAGAGGTAAGGGCGCAGGCGGTTCGACAACGTCAGCAGGATACCCTTCTCGAAAAGCCAAGATTCGTGGGCCGCAAGCGTCTCCTGGAAGAGGACGAAGTCACCCCTGCGAACGGCCTCTGCGATGGGGTGAAAAATCGGCGCGAGGGGCTGCGCTTCGGGCCGGGAGAGGAGCTGGCGAGAGGGCAGGACGCCGAGGAGGAGGTTCGCGGGGATGAGGTAGGTGAGGATGAGGGTGCGGTGGGATGTGAAGCTGGGCGGGGTCTGGAGATAGGCGCCGGAGAGGCAGGCGGAGGCGCGGCTGAAGTGGTTGTTGGCGAGGTTGAAGCGGCCCAGGTAGTAGAGGAATGTGACGCGCTGGGCGGCCGGGTAGAGGGAGAGAGGGGGAGAGTTTGTGGAGATGTTTGTAAAGATTTGTTTTGCGAGGTGGGTTTTGCGACACTTTGAGAAAGAGTCAGTTATCAAGGTATGAAACGAGTGGAAGGAAATGAAATTACATACGGCGAAGAGTAGCTTGAGCACGAGATTCGCGAACATGTAGACGCCCACCTTCTTCCCCTCGGGCTTGCCGTATCGCGCGCTCGACCTGTCCGTCAGGCACGTCGTGAAGATCTTTTGGATGATCTCGGCCGACGACTCGGCCACGGATTTCCTGCCTTCTTCGTCGCCGCCGCGGAGCCTGCTCGTGAGATCGGGTCGCTTGTTAAGCATCATGGTGAGTTGGGCGAGGACTTCGCTGAGCGACATGCTCGTCTTTAGGAGCATGCCGCCGTAGGTGGGATTCGCAAAGGCGGTGCTGCATGAGCTGTTGTTGGTTTGAAAACACGGCGTTAGCGATCAAGGGAAACAAGTTGCTTGGAAGATGGAGACTCGCTCGTTCTTCCCCCAGTAGCAATGAAACTCATCGAGATACCACGCAAAGCAGACCACATACTTTACCAATCCACACAACAAAGAATGCGCCCTCGACAAATCCTGAAAATCCACATCCCTCCAAAACCCGAAATAATCCTTCACGAACGTCACGAACCCCGGCCACGGCGACCCCTGCCCCTCGCTGACGTCCTCCTCCTCCGGGAGCCCCCCCTCAACGGCCGCCTCTAGCGCCGCGTCACCGCCTCCGTACCGCTCTTTGAGCTCGCCGGCGAGCTTGTAGTATTGAGGAGACGCATTGGGCGAGACTTGGAGCCAGGCGCGGAGGCTGTCGCCGTCTTGGGCGCGGACGAAGCTGCGGAGCTGGGTGAGGAATTCATTTATGAGACTCATTTGTTTGGATTGGTTTTTTCTTGTAAATTGATGAAGTTACTTAAGAATGGCAATGGATAAGGATAAGAAGGTGAGAAGGTTCCCCCGTCGGAAGGGTGTTCACTTCGAGATGTTGTTGTGGATGTGAGGTTGAGAGGACAGTGTGAAATTTTGGTGAGGTATGTGCCTTTTTCGACGGCGGCTGGGGCGCGCTTCTCGCTGCAATATCCTCAGATTCAAGTCCTCTCTCTTATCCTCATACCAGATCACAGACACAAAAGTGGTTCTTATATACAGAAAAGCAAGGCGGACGCGGTTCAAAATAGGTTTCATGAGTTTTTTTCTTCTTAATTTATATGCAATTTCTACAAATGGTACATGACTTCCCATCAGGGATCAGCACTTAACACCCTACTCCTCATCACTGGCCCGACCTCTTTGGCCTCTAGCTGGCAAACCTAAATCATGCCGGGCGACATAGGCCAGAAGACTCGCGGCCATCTTCCCCATTCATAGATCGTGATAAAATACCCACATGTCGTGCATGCTCTCTGTCCAACATACATTGCGCTCTTCGAGGGAAGTGCAGGCAGGCGTGCAGGCAGGCGGGCAGGCTCCCGCTACCCTTAACAGCTCAATTCATCCCCTCGTCTGGGCTTTTAGGCCCTTCAGTTTACTGCAGTCGCATATTCTAGTGTCTTACTCGACCGACTTGATCCTCTGGACGACGATGGCAGTGGCAGCGCCGCCTCCGTTGCAGATGGCGGCAACACCGTATTCGCCGGGCTTGAGTTGGTGGAGAAGAGTGGTGAGGATACGCGAACCGGAGCTGCCGAGAGCGTGGCCGAGGGAGATGGCGCCTCCCAAGGGGTTAACATTGGCGTTCTCAAGGCCGAGGAGCTAGGAGAACCAAAATGTTAGCGCGGGCTATCGAATTGAGACAAAAAGTCCTTGGCGCTCAGTGACTTACCTTTCCGTTGGCCTGGATGACGGCGGCGAAAGCCTCGTTGAACTCCCAAACCGCGACCTGGTCCTTGGTGATACCGGCCCTCTCGAGCGCAATGGGAACAGCCTTGGCGGGGGCAATAGGGAAGTCGATGGGGTCGACGGCGGCGTCAGCGTGTCCGACGATCTTGGCGAGGACCCTGGAGTCGGCACCGAATTCCTTGGCAATCTCCTTGCTGCCGAGGACGAGAGCGCTGGCGCCGTCGTTGAAGGTGGAAGCGTTGGCAGCGGTGACGGTGCCAGTGCCGTCCCTAACGAAGGCGGGCTTCAAGGTGGGAACCTTCTCGAGCTTGACGTCGCGGAATCCCTCATCGGTATCGACAACGACCTCACCCTTCCTCTGCTGAACGGTCACGGGAACAATCTCATCTTGGAAGGCCTTGGCGTCCCAAGCGGCCTGGGCCCTCTTGTATGACTGGATCGCATACTCGTCCTGCATCTCCCTGGTGATACCGAACTTCTTCGCAGTGTTCTCGGCGCAGTTACCCATGTGGATCTGCTCGTAAACGTCGGTGAGGCCATCCTTGATGAGGCCGTCCTCGAGCTTGATGTTGCCGAAAGCGGGGAGGTTGCTGGCCCTGGGGAGGTAGTAGGGGACCCTCGACATGTTTTCGAAACCACCGGCAACCTGCGCCTCAGCGAGGCCGAGCTGGATGTTCTGGGCGGCGAGGACGACGGCCTTGAGACCGGAGGCGCAGACCTTGTTGACGGTGACGGCCTCGACGCTGGTGGGGAGGCCGGCGAATATCGCGGCCTGGCGGGCGGGGGACTGGCCGACGGAGCCCTGGAGGACGTTGCCCATGTAGACGTCGGTGATCTTGGAGACGGGGACCTTGGACTTTTCGATCGCCGACTTAATCGCAACAGCACCGAGCTGAGGCGCGGGAACCGTTACGAAGGAGCCATTGAACTATGCAAAATCGACTCGCTTTAGCATTCCCTCCTACAATTTCCCCCAAAAAGGGCTTTTCCGGGAAAAGATAAGAAGAGATATCCTACCTTGGCGGTGGGTGTCCTCGAAGCGCTCAGAATGTAAGCATCTCGGATCTCTTGACAGAGGGGGGCTCGGCTCGAGAAGCCTCGGCGGACATTGAGCTGGGCAATGCGCCCGGTCATAGAGGCAGACTGCCTGAGGGGAAGCGCCACCATCTTGTTGCTGGAAAGTAGGAATATGATATCACGAACTCGAAAACCCGCACACACGAAGAGAACAAGAAAAGAAAAAGGGAAAAAAAAAGAGGATTCGTGCGAGAATTAAAAAGGGTCGACCCCAAAATCTAGATCGGTCTTCCCAGGGTGGAGATTCCGTCAGGTGGAGGGGCCAGAATTGGCAGCAAGCAAGTGGATTGGCGCCGGCTCGGCCAACTTCGGCTAAGGCTGGCCCAAGGCAGAGGCGACGGAGGGCGTCGGTGTTTGTTAGTCCGGGGTTGTCGCAGACACCGACCGGAGTGATCAGTGATCATTACTTTCCTTTGTTGGCATTTCAGCACGTCAAATTGATGTAAATGCCTTCTTTACCCGAGCTACCAACCTCAACATGCTTATTCATAATTTTGCCTATAATAATTGAAAAGCAATTGATGGAATCGTCATGGCGTTCTGGATTCGCAACGTGCGGCATCGGGGGAATAACTGGGGATTTGTCAACGTCAGAGTCGCCTTGCACTACTCTACTGCGTCAACCTCGGCATCGCAAGTCTCATCCTTCTTCCACCACCATGGAAATAATAGTCCGTCCGAAGAACGATGATGGCGCCCCCATTGCCTACAAAGGAGTCTCGGCCATATGGACGCTAAGGAATGTCATTAGTGCATCGACCTATATAAAAATTGGCAATTGGCCTTTGGACATGGCCAAGTTGGACAGAAAATGTCTTGTTCGAGGGTTTGCGAAATGTACGTTTTCCGTGCCGTGGCGATGTTCAAGCCGAGAAGCGCAGGACGGCGGATGGTTCAGAGCATACATATAGAGGCCCTAGCGACACAACGTTTAAAGTTTACAATTGTCTTGCTAGCGCTATCAATGGTTTGATTTAGTCATCTTTGATCCAGCAAGAACCGAAGTTGATCAATTGGCTTATTTGCGGCTTATGTCCAGGTACAATTCGAAGGACGCGTGCGTCGGAAAGATTCGCATTTGGATTTCTAATAATGTCTTAACCTAAATTATTTCCTGCCTCATGTTTATTATATCCCGTTTAGTCGAATTCGAGGCAACCAACGCGACTTCGGAATTTACTTAGTGATGCATCACGTGCCTTAAACTCCTCCATCGCGGCAAATGTTGGTGGACGGTGGCTGCCAGCTGGCTTGAAATGATGTGCCAATCAAGAAACAGTCATTGAGAGACCAGGCTCTGTCGCCCCCTCTAGACGTTTCTCAAGGGCGCCCATGGAATCCTCCGCCTGAACCGCGAAGTCTCCTCACATTGCCTCCTTACACTTAAACTACATTCTCCATCTTTTTCATGAGTCAAACCCCTTTTCACATCTAATCCATTCCAATTCTTCTGCGATCCAAGCCAATTTCTCATTCTCAAACGCCTCACTTGAATACCGACTCGTCTTCGACTCCCTCCGCCACTCTTCATCTATCCCAAAATGTCTACCGCAGCCCGACGTCGCCTCATGCGCGACTTCAAAGTGCGTGATTCCCCTTCTGCTCCCCCTCTCCCTTGGCCACAAGGCTCTCGTGCCACCCTGCGACTTTGGTGTCTAACAAGAGATGTTCATCAGCGCATGCAAACCGATCCTCCCACTGGCGTTTCCGCATCGCCAGTACCCGACAACGTCATGACCTGGTACGCCTCCGTATCGAAATTCCCACGAAGACGATCGAATCATGTGCTAACATCGGTTGTCGGTATAGGAACGCCGTCATCATTGGGCCGGCCGACACGCCTTTTGAGGATGGCACCTTTAGGCTGGTAATGCAGTTTGAGGAGCAATATCCGAACAAGCCCCCCGCCGTCAAATTCATCAGCCAGATGTTCCATCCCAACGTCTACGCAACCGGAGAGTTGTGCCTTGATATATTACAAAATAGGTGGAGCCCGACATACGATGTTGCCGCGGTCCTTACAAGCATCCAAAGGTGCGTCTCTCTGCGTCTCTTCTCCCCATCTCGTCTACATCCGATATCATGTCAGGCTAACCATGCCGCTGTAGTTTGCTCAACGACCCAAACACCGGCTCCCCCGCGAATGTCGAGGCATCGAACCTTTACCGAGAAAACCAGAAGGAGTACGAGAAACGCGTCCGAGAAACGGTAGAAAAATCTTGGGAGGAGTAGTGAACGACCAACCCTTCTTGTCTTTTATGGACAGGACTCCTTGGCCCAACCATGGTGGCCGCACATCATCATATTGCAGCCCTCTGAAGGGCATAATGGAAATCACGCACGATGGAATGGTTCTTTATGAGTAATGAGTGGCCTATCGTTGGCAACACCCCGGCTCCCCATACGACGGAAAGACGCGACGACATAGATATTGGGGGTTAACGGCTCTCCCTATTCGGACCGGGAATATAGGGGAAAAGACATTCCTCGCCGACGACACATCGATCCTTGGCATCCGAGCCTAGCTATTCTGCGTTCTTGATGATTTATTGCTCTTCGGCGAGGTTACAAGCTTCGTTCTGGCCGTTCGAATCGTCGAGGCCACAGTCCTTTTTTTTTCGTCATTTCTCTCCCTCTCTCTCCGTTGCACCCAAAGAGCCCTTGGTTTTGAAGACGGAGTTTAGGCGGGGGCGAAGGGAGCAATGGTAGTCGTGCATTTACAAAGCGTTTCGGTATACCAGGGATACATAGTTTCTTTCCTCTTTTCTTCTTCGTTTAACAGACTGCACACGTTCATTCTTGATAGGTTGTGTTTGCGCAATATAGTATGGTTCGTCAACTATTTTGAAAGCTTAGTTGTGATACTTTGGTATGAGATCGGCTGTCGGTGTGTGTCCTATGGGATCTTCTTTGAGTCCCGCGATGACGGACCGCTCCGTTCCCATTGCACGCGACCTCCGACCTTCGAGAGTCGTTACGGGTTCCATGAGTGATAAAGTGGGCCTTCATCTGTCAAATATTCCTCTAAGCGGGAGGGGACTCCTCCTCATGAGGTGCTTCGTATAATTGAACGATTTAAACCATACTGGGGCCCCACTAGCATTGAAGCAAATTCCCTTTTGCCTGGGCAATACCGAATCTTGCCTGACTTGGATACCAGAAATGAACTCTATATACAGGGATTAGATGTGGACACGAGGAGAGACAAGTTCACGTCGACGCGGCGGAGATGGGAGCATGAAGAAAAAGTACTGGGTAGGACGCTCTAGTTCCCGAAGCCAAGTAGTAAAAAGCAAGTACGAAAGTAATATTGTAGGAGCTGAGTTGACATGAGAAGCGCGAGGCCCAGCTCCTATTCGATGTGAGGAGCGATGGGTTCTGATGGGTTCCCATCCATTATTTTATAGTCGTCTTGTTCTGGACTGTGGAAGAAGATCTCTGGTTATCGGCCCATGATGTCCGTCTAAGACATTATCGGCGATCCAAACATCAATCATGCCCCACAGAGACAACTTATGCATAGGCTCCTGTGCGGCTCATTAAATCCTTTGAGATATTGTCTTAATTGGCCTGTATCTGCCGCATCTAGACTATAATTGCTTCATTGGGTACTTTATGCGCAGAGGCACTACCCGCCTTGGTGGTAACAATGGAATTCTGTCAAAGCCGAGTGGAACAGTCCAGAACGAATTGGTCTGGGCTTGGCCTAGATTACAACAGTAAGCAGTGTACTGAGGTACTTCGTGCTTTGTGCGAAGTACGCCACTCAGGGTCTCGGCTGAAGTTCTTGTTGGGCAACTGGCCACTGTTACGACCACTGTCGGGAGATGAAACACGCCCTGAAAAGTTCCAGTCTGGCGCCATCATTGATAATATTAGTAGGATTGACCAAGTGCTGTTGGGGCCAGCACCAATAAGTGGCACTGGCTGATCAAATCAAATGTACCTCAGGACGCAGCACACACATTCTGATACTGGTCACCCCCTTCATGTTCTTGCCCCTCCACTAATTTACGCCAACTCCAAGTACTGCTTAATAACAATTTCTATGGAGGAGTACATCTGCCGCTGTTGATAAATCCAATCCGACATTGATTATTCCTCCTTCACGCGCATTTGTTTCCCCTGTCGCGTCATCATTCCTCTCAGGCACCCATTATTGATTCTTCTTCTCCTTTAACCCATCCAAGCATTTCGTACGACTCTCCTTCCCTCGTTTTGATTTTGTTTTTCTTCCTTTTGCGATTACCTTCGTTCATCCCCGATTTCCGGTCTTGGTTATTGCAGCCGGCATCTCCGTTGCCCTCACTATCGGCCACTAAAGTGCCAAGTGGGTTGTCCCCCGTCTGATCAATTTGGGGCTTGTCCGCCGCCAAACTTGCGACCTGTTGGCCTGTTGGGTCGCCTGTACCTGTGCGTGCTCTTATCGGGTTGTGTGGACACCCACATCTACCAAACACTTGATCTGCCACCTTCTTCCAGCGACACTCTCCCCGCCTGAGCCATCGAGACTAATCTTGCGCAAGCACGGCCGATTTTTCCCCTTCTCGCGACATCCGGCCGTCTTCCCACCTTCCGCCACCGCTTCCCTGCATGCCGGAGACGCCAGACAACGCGGTTCTTTTCGTTCGCGCCCGGCTGGAATACCATTAACGACCGCCCTCCCCCGGTAGACGCCTGTCCGAGCTAAGGACGTCCCGCCCATCATGTCGGGTGCGAATAGTATCAAGGTCGTCGCCCGATTCCGACCTCAAAACAAGATCGAGTTGGAATATGGCGGCAAGCCTGTCGTTTCTTTTCAGGGAGATGATACCTGTATCCTAGATGTATGTGGTTTGCCGGTCTCATTTGCCTCGCTGCTTCAGCTTTGCGGCTCTTCCCCCCTCGTAGCCCCTCCTCTCACCCCCTGCACCACCATGCGCCGACTCCAGCTTGCAGCACGCAGCGAGGGAGAGGTTCAGTTGTTCCGTGCTCAACATTGACTCTTGCGTATACGATGAGTGGGTTTTTTTTCTTCCTTGAGTGCTGACGGTTAGGTCTGTTTCACCGAACCCTGCTTGTAGTCAAAAGATGCACAGGGTACATTCACTTTCGATCGCGTGTTTGGCATGACATCGCAGCAATCCGACATCTTCGACTTCTCAATCCGCTCTACAGTCGATGATATCCTCAACGGTTACAATGGAACGGTTTTCGCCTACGGTCAGACTGGTGCGGGTAAATCGTACACGATGATGGGAACAAGTATCGATGACGAGGCCAACCGCGGTGTCATCCCCCGTATCGTCGACCAGATCTTCGCCAGCATCATGACGAGCCCCTCCACAATCGAGTATACCGTACGAGTGAGCTACATGGAAATTTACATGGAGAAAATTCGCGATCTCCTCGCCCCGCAGAACGACAACCTTCCCGTGCACGAGGAGAAGAGCCGTGGCGTATACGTCAAGGGACTACTCGAGATCTACGTTTCCAGCGTTCAGGAGGTCATGGAGGTTATGAGGAGAGGAGGGAATGCACGAGCCGTCGCCGCCACCAACATGAACCAGGAATCATCGCGTTCGCACTCCATTTTCGTCATTACCATCACGCAGAAGCACGTCGAGACGGGATCATCCAAGAGCGGTCAGCTGTTTTTGGTCGATCTTGCGGGCAGCGAAAAGGTTGGCAAGACCGGTGCCAGTGGCCAGACGTTAGAGGAGGCCAAGAAGATCAACAAGAGTTTGAGTGCTCTCGGCATGGTCATCAACGCCCTTACCGACGGAAAATCCTCCTACGTTCCTTATCGAGACTCCAAGTTGACTCGAATCCTACAAGAATCGCTTGGTGGTAACAGTCGAACGACACTCATTATTAACTGTTCCCCCAGTAGCTATAACGATGTGGAAACTTTAAGTACTCTGCGATTTGGTATGAGAGCGAAAGCCATCAAGAACAAGGCCAAGGTCAACGCCGAGCTCAGCCCCGCGGAACTTAAGGCTCTCCTACGGAAGGCACAGACCCAGGTCACCACTTTCCAAAGCTACATATCGAATCTCGAAGGCGAAGTTCAGTTATGGCGTGCGGGTGAAAGTGTTCCGAAGGACAGGTGGGTGCCTTCTCTAGCCGCCGATGGCACCGGAGCGGCCAAGGCGCCGCCCCGAGATGCGCGGCCGTCTACGCCGTCTAGGTTGGCGGCGGAGCCACGAGCGGAGACACCGACCCTGGAACGGTCCTCGACACCAAGCATCCCGCTGGAGAAGGACGAGCGAGAAGAGTTCTTGCGCCGCGAGAATGAGCTTCAGGATCAATTAGCGGAGAAGGAAACGCAAGCGACCAACGCGGAG
This sequence comes from Scedosporium dehoogii, assembly GCA_002812735.1. NCBI lineage: Eukaryota > Fungi > Ascomycota > Sordariomycetes > Microascales > Microascaceae > Scedosporium > Scedosporium dehoogii. Next base: position 58,947 of record PGIR01000195.1, read on the forward strand.
AAGCAACTGCGAGAAACCAAGGAGGAGCTGACTATCTTGAAGGAGCACGATAGCAAGATTGGCAAGGAGAATGAGCGCCTGACTGCGGATGTCAACGAATTCAAGATGCAGCTCGAACGTCTTACCTTCGAGGGCAAGGAAGCCCAGATTTCCATGGACGCCTTGAGGGAGCAGAACGCCGAGCTCACGGGTGAGCTTGACGAGGTCAAGCAGCAGCTTCTCGACGTTAAGATGAGTGTCAAGGAGTCTAGTGCCGTCCTTGATGAGAAGGAGAAGAGGAAGGCAGAGAAGATGGCCAAGATGATGGCCGGCTTTGACTTGGGTTCTGACGTTTTCAGCGACAAGGAGAAGTCGATCGCGGATGCCATCAAGCAGCTCGATGACTTGCTGGAGCACAGCACCGTCGGCGACCCCATCCCACCTGAGGAGTTCAAGGACCTCCGTCAGCGTCTTGTGGAGACTCAGGGCATCGTCCGACAGGCCGAGCTGTCAACATCATTCAACTCGTCTTCGAGCGCCACGGAGGCCCGTAGGAGACAGGAGCTCGAGCAGCGCCTGCAAGTACTACAGACCGAATATGAAGAGCTTTTGGAGCGGAACCTCGGCGAAGCCGACGCTGAGGAAATCAAGGCCCGTCTCGAGACGGCTTACTCCAACAAGCAGGATCTCCAGACGAAGCTCGTCGACGATCTCAAGGCCGAGGTCACGCAGAAGACTGCCGAGATCGAGCGAATGGGCACTCTCATCGACGACCTTCAGAAGCGTGTCGCTTCCGGCGGCGCCGCTGCCATGGCCAACGGCAAGACCGTCCAGCAGCAGATGGCCGAGTTCGACGCCATGAAGAAGAATCTCATGCGTGACCTGCAAAACCGGTGCGAGCGTGTCGTCGAGCTGGAGATTTCGCTCGACGAGACCAGGGAGCAGTATAACAACGTGCTGCGCTCATCCAATAGCCGCGCGCAACAGAAGAAGATGGCGTTCCTTGAGAGGAACCTCGAGCAGCTGACGCAGGTGCAGCGCCAGCTTGTTGAGCAGAACTCTGCGCTCAAGAAGGAGGTTGCCATTGCGGAGAGGAAGCTCATTGCTCGTAACGAGCGTATTCAGAGTCTCGAGGGCCTGTTGCAAGATAGCCAGGAGAAGATGGCAGCTGCCAACCAGAGGTATATATATTCCCCCCCCCCCCCAGCCTTATGTTATGATCTCTTTCGGCGCATCATATCGTACTAACGCGTACGCCCTTGTAGATTCGAGGTACAACTGGCAGCCGTCAAGGAGAGGCTCGAGGTCGTCAAGGCCGGAAGCACGCGTGGCATCAACTCGCCCACGGGCATCGGCGGATTCAGCTTCGCCAACGCGGGCAGCAGAATCGCCAAGCCCCTCCGCGGAGGAGGCGGTGGTGACGGCCCCACCAATCCTGCCATTTCGTCTCTGCAGAACGAGGGTTCGACTAACAAGCGATCCAGCTGGTTCTTCCAGAAGTCTTGAATGCTTCGGGTCGGCGTATGTGTAGGTAGTTACCATAGAAGGGCGGGGACGCCCACCAAGTTTTTGAGTTTTGTTTCTCTTGGGCATTTTCTTCCTCGGACCTCCTGTTTTCCCGCCTTCTTACTCTTCTCTTTCTTTTCTTTTTATACTCCCTCCGTCATGTATCCCTCTCTCGCCTCTTTCCTCCATCTCTCTCTTAGAACGATTCCTTTTTCTTTTTTTTTCTCTTCTGTTCTGTCTGATTCCTCTTCTCCGGCGGAAAGATACAGCTTGTAACGGAAATGCATGGGTGAGGAGTACGGAGTAGGCTGGGTAGGAAAGGGAGGTTGAAATGAAATGACACATATACGTCACCACATACATATACATACACACGCAGATATTGAAAAAAGAGATCCTACCGTCCCGCTTAGTGCCTTTTATCACTTTTCTCTTCAAGCTCGGAGCTTTGTAGGATTCGTGGGGGCTAGATGTGAGAGGTTCTGCCGATGGGGGACTAAGGCTGGTTTCGTTTGTTATGCTCGCTGCGTCTAGAGTTTGGATGTCAAGACGATATGATTCGGTAGTTTTGTTTATTTTCTTTTGTTCTTCTCTCTGAGAAACTCGACTTTGTAGACCATGTCTTTTTATACTCATCTCATCTCCAGGAACTGCGCATGAGACACGACGCTCATAAACGCAGCTAAAGGAGATGATGGCAAGGCGAACGTTGACGAAATAGTAGTCTGTCTCCTCTCCAGTCTGCTCTTTCACAACGCGAGTAGAAATCATAGGGGCAAGGGGTAGACGGAAAGATTCGATTTAACGACGAGATTGTATTAAACTACCACTTTATAAATTGGTGTGTTGGTGAGACTGGCTCTCATTTCAGGCAAGCTCACTTAATACAATAATACAATCTTAAGAGCTTTCAGTTTGAATGCAAGACTAGCAAGTACTAACGTACGTATCCAGAGCTTTAACTCGAGTCTTCCGATCACAAACGAACGAAACCCAAAACTGCAAAGAAAGGACAAAAAAAGAGAACCATAAAAAAAGGAGCGAAGGCAGAATATCTAGTTATCTCACATCCCCCCACCCCTCTCCCAACCATCACCTCACGGCCCTCGACTCACAAGTCTCACCTCATAAACCCCTCCTTACAAGCCGTTGTTGTCATGGGTCTTAGTGAAGTGCCAGCCCAAGAACAGCTGCGGCACGACGAACGCCGCAACAGCGAGCCAAAAGGCAATGTTCACGCCAAAGATCTTGACGAAGAGGATAGCGACGCGCTTGATGGTGGCGCGCGACAGGGTAGCCCAAGCATCGCGAACGGAAGCGAAGGGCTTGCCGCCGATAACGGCGGGCTCGATGCGGCCGCCGAAGGAGCGGTCGAAGGGGATGATGGTGTCTTGCTCGGGGGGAAGAAGGCTAGCCTGGATGCGAACAAGGATGACGAGGGTGGGAAGGACGAGAACGAGCTGGAGGATAAAAGTGAGAAGGACGAGGACGAAGCAAAGAACGGCGCCCTTGCCGTCGGTGGGGGTGGCGGGCGAGAAGGGCGAGAGAGGATAGGGAATGCCAGCGAGGAAGCCGATCAGGGCGGGGACGAAGAGGGCAATGAGGCTGGCGGTGGTATGAAGGAGGGTCGGGGAGGCGACGGCGCGGAAGGTGGTGCCGAAGGGAGGGAGGCGCTTCCACCACCTCGTAGGGCTCGAGGGCGTCAGGACGATGTGGATCCAGGTAGTGTGGAGCTGGACGAGGGCGAGCTGGGAGAGGAGGAGGCCGATGGGCATGAGGGACTTGCCGAGGATTCCGGAGAAGATCTCGGAGACGAAGGAGCTCGCGAAGCCGTAGACGATGTAGCAGAAGAAGCCGCGGAAGGAGGCGCGCCAGCCGCCCGTGGACTTGAGGAAGGCGTAGGTGCGGCGGAGGCTTGAGGTTACGGGGAATTCGGACTCGGACTTGGTGCCGTTGCTGGGGGCGGCAGAGGCCTCGACGTCGGCGGTTGCGTCGGGGGATGGGTCGTCGAGAGAGAGAGGTTGGTAGGCGGGTGGTGCGTTCTCATCTTCGACGCTGGCGAGGATGGGGTAGACGTTACCTATGGTGTAACCAATCTTTGGAGAGTGTTAGCTGTATGAATCGAAAGCAGTTGAAACAGGCACGTTCGATAGTTATAAGACGTACAAAGAGGGCGATGGGCAGGAAGATGAGAAAGTCGATGCCGAAGAGGGCCCAGAGCCATTTGGGGAACTCGGGGAACGGGACGGGACCTTGGTCGCCATCACCATCAAGATGCCTCTTGATCAAGGGAGCGGCGATCTCGCCGATCGCTCTAGGTGAGAGCATCTCGTCGAACTTGGGCCGATTTACTGTTGGGTATGATTGATAAAATAAACGAGCCAAGGACGACAAACTTTTCAAGATGCTGTTTGTCAGGAGAAAGAGAGAGAACCGTGAAGGATCGCGTTTAAATGGAGAGTTGAGGAGTTGGAGAGTTGGAGAGTGGAGGGGGCAAGGGTGCTTGCTGCTTATTACGTCGAGGTATGAAGTACGAAGTACTTCGTAACGATTACGACGTTCACAATCGAATGTCAAAATCAGCATAGGTTTCACAGGGCGAGACTTGCCGCAAAGTACGGAGTAGAGTACGTAGATTATTTACTACTCCCCCACTCGAAGAGGCACAGCATCAATCAGATCAATCAATCAAGTGCTGCTTGGGAAGCGAGAACCAACGGCCAACAAGCAAGAGCTCCAGGCTGCAGAGCGCGACTCGCCAGGCAGCAGCAGGAGCATGGCCAAACGGCAAACGGCAAACGGCAAACGGCAAACGGGGCTCGCGGGTCGAGGTGGAGAACAAAGTACAGGTACGAAGTGTGAAAGTGGACCGTTGGAGCCGTTAAAGGTCAATAAAGACAAACATCAATTGACGCCTTGCACTGCCCCCGGACAGTTATGTACTTATACATCAATCCTTGGCGAGAAACCCGAATATTCCGAATCTTATTTTTAGGAAGAGCGTTGTGTCCGAAGTAGTAAATACTTCGAAGGGCAATCGAAGGGCAATGCATCACGGAACCACGTTAGCGTACCGAAGGATGCGAACAATTTATGCAGGTTCCTCATCGACTGCCAATGATCTGTTGGTAGCCAGACCATGATGTCGACGCACCCACACACACACACACATCAATTGATCTCAGTGCAGGGTCAACAGCTTACAGATATGCCCGGTTCTCAGGACAGCAGGTCTCAGCGATGAACCGTCTTCCCAACCAGCAACAGGAAAAAGAGACTTGAAAATGTGTCGTGAATACCATACTTCGTAAATGCTAGCAAGTTGGGGTATAACATCGAGTCGTTCAAACATCTATGCATCCTGCAAGTTCATGTCCATCCAACAAAAGGAATCCACCACCACCACCCGTGTCGTGTCCGAATCTCAACGTCTGCCCCCCTCACCACTCGATGTAAATGCCTCTTGTGATCGGCCTCATCACCCTTTAAGACGATCCGCATAGTACTGCTTTCTCCAGATCGTATCGTTCCTCGCCTGACAACCCACAATAGCTACCGTCATGGCATTCCACACCCCCTGGTTCTTCTTGTTAAAGTTCACTTCGACCTGGTAACTGACCTGCGCGTCCTCTCCTTTCGTGGGATCGATCGTCAGAACAAGGAGCGTGGTATTGACGATGAAGAGCCCGTAAAGCACAGGTGGTTGTCTTGTGAAGTCGGGCTCCTGAGCGTCCGCCATCGCCTCGTCCTCATCACCACCCCCTTCTGCCTCCTTCTTCCGTTTACTCCAGAACCTTCTATGCGAGCGCGCCAAGTCCCTCAGCTGCGACTGCATATAATTCGAAATTCCCGTGCCTCCAAGGTTCACGTCGACGACTTCAACGAAGATGTTGGGAAGAACATCGATGTTATCGAAACCTCCGTCCTTCGCGGCCCATTTTAGGTACAGGTCAACCTCCTTCTGGATGGCTGCCGGTATTTTGGCCTTTTGGCTCGTCTGGACTAAGGCCCGGACAACAGTTGTGAGGTCAATCAGGCGAATGACCGCTTTGGTCGCTATTTGGGGAGCTGTTAGTTTGAGAGCAGAGGTAGGCAGGGTATGCCGCGACCGCGTCGCGTGGAATCCTCCCATGCATGAATATGGACCGAAAGGGAATGATAGAAATTGCTCAATAAAAGGAGAACATACCACGAAAATCTTGGCCCGACCATGAGTACACCACCGGCTCGTCGACCTCAGACGTAGAGAACAAGATGTCAGGTACCGGAATGCCCCGAAAGTCGAAACTCCAGTGCGGTGGTAGAAGGGGGCTGTATTGCCTCATGAAGAGAATCCGAAAGAGCTCCTCCTCATCCGGAGCCCATACGTCGCTGCCCGGGAATAGTGCCTTCTCTTGCATCATCTCCTCGTACCGATCCGCTTCAAGCTCCCTCTCCACCTCGTCAAGCCTGCTGGAGCCCTCATCGTAGTCTTCAAAGGATTCGTTTACTAGAGGCGAGCTAATACTCCTCCTTTGCTTCTGTACCCGGCCAGCAAGCACGCGATCCCTTTTCCGAGTACTCGACTGTCGGCTACTACTAGCTGTGCTGGGCGTCTTGGTTCTCGGGCCGATCTTGGGTTGGTAAGGTGTGTCAACTGCTGAGGCCAAAGCTTCTGGGGCATGCGCCATCTTGAAAAACTAGTTCATAATAATGCTGTGCCCAGTTGATGTAATTTTGATGGTCGAGGGCCTTGGTTTCGTAGAGTAGACGAGTGTGGGAGCCTCCTGTACGTTTGGGACAAAAAAAAAGGGGGGGGGGGATTGTAAAAGCTTTGTCAATTAGCAGGCTTAAATTAAGAAAGCCAAGTCCAGAATGAAGGCCAAAGTTGTATCCCCAGTCCCCGGAAGCTCGTTTGGTATCAGAGGTCGTCGTTCCTGCGAGGCTCTAGATACGATATTATGTATGTACAAGCTGGATTAGGAATGTCGTTTCGGTGTGCAACGCTCCCTGGAAAATTGCCGATGCGGTCGTGCTAGAGATCGACGAGAGAAGATGCGAGAAAATCCGAAGATCCGTAGGAAACTAGTGTATGAATTAGAAGGACGCTTGTCGGAGGAAAAATTATGAATGAGTATCACTACAAGAGGCGGTGTAAGAAGAGACGAGATGATGCCGGCTTGAAAATGTTTGGGCTCGAAAGAGGTTGGGAGTCGGGAGCTTAAGAGTTCGGGATTTGGGATGGGCAGAATTGGTGAGGCATCAATTGGCGATTGGCGACCCGCCATTTCTTCAATTAGGATTTGATGATGTTGTACGATGCCAGGATGCTCCTTCCACTTGAAATATTACTCTACGAACTACATTTCGAACTTGTGTGAGGGGAAAATGTGCTATATAATATTTCTTATATCACGACAAAGAGAACGAGAACGAACTCGTTTAAATCAGAGTGGTTCAAACCCCAAATTCAAAGGAGCTAATTTCCAGATCACCTCACCCTCCCCCATCGCACCCTTCATAAACGCATGTCCTCCCCTTTCTGCCTTGACCTCGTCCTTCAATCCTTCAACCTTGGCTTAAATCATAACCCATCGTCGTCCTCTCTCCGCCCACATTGATGCTTTCATATCTCGCTCGCGTCGCCGAGTAGCTGTCGTGATTCTAACCCAGCCCCAACTGGATCGACCGCATTCTTAGAAACGCACTCTATAAGAGCCCCCTGTTCTTCTAGCGCCCTCTTGCGCATGCGCTTGATTCGCTCCTTGCCCCGGAATCGACCTTTTGGTTCTCCTACTAATACCGGTTCCTCTCGTATGTCCAACTTGATCGCCCTGTATCTGAGCTTCTCCCGCTTGTAGATCTCGTCCCGGGTAATCTTCCGCTCCTTTTCGGCTTGGCTTTCTTCTCTGTGGTCATGTTCACTGTCGTCGTCCTCGCCTATCAGGCCTCGCTGGCGTTTCTGATTTTTATTGTCCCTTTTGAGATTCCGCCGAAGCTTTAACCATAGACCCAGGCGCCTCGAGAACACACCCGCCCACATCTGGCACTCGTTATCGCCTTTCCACAGGATATCGATGGCCTCGTTCAGGAGGTTGAAAGCCAGCTCACGTTTTTTGGCCTCCATCATGTGGTTTGCCAGCCAATCCGTGGAAACGGTAAAGGCCCGGGTTTGGATGTCGAATTTTAGCTTCAGCATGGCGAACAGTTTGCAGTGAGCGGCAGTGCAGTCCCGAAGTTTGGTGGCTAGCTTTTCAATTTCGTCCTTGTTCTCTTTAGAGTCGCCTACCATAATCGCGAGCAGATAGTCTAGAAGGATTGAAACTCGGTGATTGCCACTCTCACTGTAGGCTTGCTCTCCCGTACGTTCGTGGGCTTGGTCCAGCCGTGACCAGAGCGTCTCATACTGCGTACGGATGGACGACCGAGGGAAGTCTATCTTCCTCTGCCAAATCCCAGCCTGGTGCGACACCATGGAGAGTATGATCGGGTGGTTATTGCCCATCATTTCCTTCAAGCAAACTATGACATGGGAGTAAACCCATCTCATGACGTCTTTAAAGTCCCTCGGCGAAGTGGTAAAACTCTTGTATAGCCATGCTGCAAACTCAAAGAAAGGGTGTCTGTCGGAGTGTCTCTGGAACGCAAGGCTCAAATACCTCAAGAACAAGCCGAGGAAAGGGAACTCGTTCATCCTCTTCCGCTGCACGCCTCGGAGGCGAATATCGCGGAGAGTGAAGGCAATCCTCCAGAAATAAACGAGGAATGCCGGATCTTTATCCACCGCGGCCCTTCCAAAGTCGTTGAAAACCTGCTGGAGAGCATAGTTGAAGCGACTTTGCACCCCTGCGCGTCCAAAAGCAGAAATGGTCTCGCACCTGTGGGAGAGAACTTCCCACGAATCCCCCTGAAAGGTAGTCCGGGGAGGACGAACCCAGGTGAAGTCGTTGACTGACCAAGCCGGCGAACCATCGAGAAACACCCGGTAGACCAGAATTTTCACAATGTATGCCATTTTTTCTTCACTCTCGGGCGGTAGGCATATACTTTGTGGTGGATTGCATGACCGTCGATGGTTGTACCTTCGGTTCACCCATACCGTCCCTCCTCGTGTTACATTCTGTCTCCTGCGGGGAGCTCGCCGCGGTTCGTCCGGGATGGCTCTGTCGTTGTTCTTCGTCTCGTTTTTGTCGAAAGTGTGCCCCCATTTCTTAAACTGCGACCTGTACATCTTGTCCCTGGGTAGGCGCGTAAGGTCAGAAAATGAGCCCTAAACAACTCAGAACGCAACAACCTGGGAAGAAGCTCACGTCGCTTGGAACAGAAATCTCCTTTTCATAGATTTTTTGAGGCTTTTGAGGGACTGGCTCTCGATGATGTATATTCCGTATATGACGTTTTTGATTTGGTCCCATTTTTCTTTCGAGATGGGCTCCCGCTGCATTGGGCCGAGTTGGCCTTGGGGGTCGAAATCCCAAGCCGTAGGCACGGAAGGTGGGGCGCCGGGAGCGGGATCGTATCCCGGCAAGGGTCCGCCTTGACCGGACATGTCGCCAGCATTGGTGTAGCCAAGCTGGTCCGGAGGAATTTGAAATGTTGGGTATCCGGACGGATTCATTTTCAGTATATATGCAAAGAATCTTGTTTTATTCAGGATTGGAATAAGTGGTTCGAGATGGCGCTGATGGCATGGAAAAGCGAACATCCCGGGGTTCAAACAGAGGTTATTTATACCCGCCAACTTGGGAGCACCGACAAGAAACGACTGAAGTTTACTTGCCCGATGACCATAGGTAACGATTAGGCAGCTCTAGTATTCACCAACCAGGCTTCTAAATCCATCTACCAATTCTGGCCATACCACGTAGCCTCGCATCCCACTCGAATCGAGGGCGTAGCTATCTCGGACTGTCATTCGACGATGCTAAATGTCCTCGCATCTGCAAGTGTCCCGCCCCGCCTATAACTACGCCGTCCAGAGTGCTCCGCGCATGATACAAGTCCGTAGCACAAAGCATCCAACGAATCAGTCATCGAGGTCGTTTTCTGTATTCATCTATTCTCCCGAGGTATTGGTCACATCCCTCAGCATCCGTGGCTTGAAGGAGAAGAAGAAACAAGGCAATATCCATATTGCGTAATGATCATCTCTCGACTCCTCTTTGGTACAAGGTATTTAAGCAGCCTGGTGCGCCGTGAACGAGGGTCAAGTCTCCTACCCCCTCTACTTCCCATCCTATAGCATCTTCCCTTCATCGTATATCCTCATTCATACGTCACTAAACTACAACAATGTCCTCCGTCTGGTCAGACCATGCGTCCACCCTAGCAGGACCCTCGTGGGGCGCCATGCAGAGACAAATCAGGAACATGTATGAAGTCATCAAGGAACAGAGGGGCAACAAGGAGCTCGCCATCATTGCTGTCGTACCGGAAGAATACTCATATGAACTCGAGCTCAAATGCGAAAGGCACCCATGGGAGATTTGGAAAGGTAAGCTCGATTACGGATACCTGGAAAGAAATTTCTTCACCCGACTGAGGCGCTCCTCTGTGCTAACCGCCAATGCGTCATCAGGCAGGTCCTTGGTCTTAGTCACCACCAGCGACTGGTTACAGGAGACTATTGAAGAAGTCCACGATCTTCAAAAGCACACTAGCATGATCATCCTGGCTAGTACCGATGTCTCTGCGATTAGTTTCAGCGTAGGGTCTCGGATCAACACCCTCACAATCCTCCGTTGTCGTCGGGGGGGCACCCGGGGTGGTCAGCTCCTCATCACTCGATCTTCCGAATTCCATGGTGTCCGCATCGATCAATGGCAAAATCGGCGCCGAAGGGGCCGACGTCTGCTTATCGGCAAAGGCATTGGAATATGGATCGACTCCGCGGACAATGGCCGTTGGTCGAACGTTAATCTCTCGGCTGAGGCTCGAGAGAAGGTAAGACAAAAACTGGACTGCATGCGTAATACGGAAATGGAGGGTAGCTGGTGGGAGAAATGGAGGGGATACGTCGCTGGTATCCTTGGGGTCGTTGTCACTGGGGCCAAGCTTACTGCAGGTTTGAAGGCGTCTGCCAGTGGAATGTTTGTCAATTTCCAGCTCGCCGGGTTGGGAGCCTTTCAATTTGGCAAGGATAAGGCTGCGATGACGATGCTGGGAACAGCAAGTGGCCCTGCTGTCTTGCTTGGTGCGGGTGTCGCAGCTGCTGTTTACTTCATCCCGTGGGAAGATGTTCTGACCTCACTCAAGGGTATTCTCTGGTCCATTTGGGATTGGTTCAAGTCGCTTTGGGACAAATTCGCCAACTGGGTTAAGTCAACCGTAAGAAGGCGAGTGTCCCGGAATGGCGTCCCCATGGCCCGCTGACTGATGGGCGGAGCTAGAGCTGGCTACCAGCCATGACAGCCGTTGACGGCATTGCCATTGTTAGGACAGGTTTTAGGCGTCTCTTAGCACTCCCTTTCTTTGTTTTTTCCTCATGGAACCCTCTCTCTATACTGTTCTTAGTTAAGCACAATAAATTGGCCGTTCTGCCTTCTTCGATCTGCAGGACTCAGGAGATGGACGGGTAGCATTGCCAATCTGCTAACGTTCGGCGAAACCTGCGCCTGTCAATGACATGCTTTGACGCTCCTTCTTCGCGGCGTTCCCGCATTGGCTTGGATTGGAATGCAGAAATCGAGGATTTAGTTGACAATAGAGGCCAAGGGGATAGAGAGGCATAGGATGAGAGGTGAGGAGGGTTTCTCAAACTTCTCTTCAGGCCCGTCGCCACCAACAGGCTTAATACCTCCTTCGCCATGCTTTCCGATGATGCAGTCTCGCAGATTTGTTTCACTCGCTCTCTTGTACATTCGCTGCAGTTTGCGACCCTCTTCTCATGGGGAGTTTAGGCCGCCGCCCGGGATATCCAGGACCAAATGGGAATGTGGCTTCGGGAGGTCAAAGTGCCATGTTTAAGCAACAATGCCTACTTCGTGGAAAGTGGAAAAGGCATAGAGAAATCCATTTTTCAGATTCTTCACTGCGACGCACTGAAGTGTCACTTACACCATCTGAAGCTGACCGCGGAAACTGGTTGGGGCATCAGTGACACCAGTCAAGGCTTCTTGGGACGCAGGGGCTTATGTAATGAGTACGATTGTGCTTTCCGCCACAGAATCAGGCCAATTTGATGTCCGAGTCAACGGTCGAAGTACTTTGTACCTTCCTACCTCGCTCGCATTCCCCACTCTTTTTGCTTCGGAAGGTTGCTCGAACACCCCTGCCGGCAAATAGCCGCAATTTTCAAGTTCCAGGCCAGGTACAAAGTACTTCGTAGCAATGATTCCCAACTTGTGCGCGACGCGATACTTTGGACTTGTATTACTTTCCCTTCCAGTTCTTTCAAACAACCCAATTGCCTCCTTCTTTATTGCCACACAAAACACTCAAATTCCAGCTTCAAAGAATTCCCCCCAAATTCCTAGACTTGTTTCTTTCTGCCTACGTTCCTTGACATGGTCATAATTTCAGCGACGACTCCCATCATTAAGGCATTCCACCCCTCGTCAACGACGATTTTTGAGGAAGAAATGCTCCCAAGCCAAGTCACCCATTGAACATTTCGATCGCCATGAACTGGTCCAAACTCAAGGTCACGGAGCTCAAGGCTGAGCTCAAGAGTCGCGGTCTTCCACAGAATGGTCTGAAGGCGGATTTAGTCGCTAGACTCGAAGCCGCGGATACCGAGCAACTACAAGCAGCGGCCGACGAGACCTCAGAGCCAGAGCCTGGTCCCGAGCCACAACCAGAACTCGAGCCTACTGAGGAATTGACATCCAGTGCGGATGCAGATCCCTCCGCGGAGGCCCCCGCAGCGCCAGGCGAGCCTGAACTCGAGGAAAACTTAGCGCCGAGCGATGCGGAGGATGTTGAAATGAACACCGTCGAGTCGGGCGCGGACATCCAGGCAGAGTCCCCACCCCCAGATCATACGCCGGAGGCACCACCCGAGGAGATCGCAGAACAAACGACAGAGGTAGAGCCAGAAATTTCCCCCGAAACGAAGCCCAAGGTAGAGAACGCTCCCGCCCTTCTCGCGCAGACCGAAGATACAGGCGCGTCGACGACCGAGTTAAAACCTGATACTCCTCCTTCGCTTGATGCTGTGGTAACCACGCCCCAGCCGCCACAGGACACTCAGAAGCGAAAGCGATCTACCAGCGCTTCTCCTGCACCCGGGGAGGACTCTCGAAAGCGTCAGAAGCCGGATGCTGAAGGTCACGAACCGGCCGATACTACTACGGAAGGCACGAGGGTCGTGAGCCATGATGTAGATATGCAAGATCAACCGTCTGAGGAAACGGCGACGAATGTATCGGCTGCAGAAAAGGTCGCACAGAACGAGGTCGCACCTTCTCCAGAACATTCACCCGTGCCCCACAATAATCATCATGCGGTCGAGACCCGGCAATATCCTGGCATTGAAACTTCTGGGAATGCGATGCTTGAACCGAGCTACGAGATGGAAATTGAGCGCGACATCGACCCGGCAATCCATCCTGCTACGTCGGCACTCTACATCAAAAATTTCATGAGACCCCTGCGAGCGCCAGATGTGAGGAATCACCTGGCCAAGCTTGCCGCACCACCCAGTGCCGAGTCTCCGTTGGATGAGATCACGGAATTCTTTCTGGACCAGATCCGCACCCACGCGTTCGTGGTATTTAAGAGTGTTTCGGCGGCGTCCCGGGTTAGAAATGCGCTTCACGATTGCGTCTGGCCCGACGAGGTGAATCGCAAACCTCTTTGGGTTGACTTTGTCCCACCGGAGAAAGTGGGCGAGTGGATTTCTACAGAGGAATCGCAGGGAGGAGGTAGAAGCTCGACGGCGAAGCGGTGGATTGTCAACTACGGCGAGGACCATTCGGGCAACATTATCGCCCGACTCGAAACGGACGATAAGCCCTTGCGTGTGCCGACGGGACCAGGAATGCGTGGGCCTCCGCCGCCAGCACACCCTCGGCCTTCACCCTTGATGCCGTTTACTAGTGTAAACAATGTCCCCCTGGGTCCTCGGTCGCAACGTGGGCAGGAGTTCCAACCCACTCGAGGGCCTGGCCGAGGTGCGCCCGGTCGCCCCGGTGGTAGATTCAACACGACGTCTGCCCGGCCGTATGTCACCTACCAGACGGTTTCGGAAGACCTCGCCCATGAGCGACTGGAAGATATGCGCTCATACTACACGAAAGACACCCATCGCGATCTCGGCAAGGAGATTAACCGATATACCTTTGAGGATGGTTCTCACTTTGTTGATAGGGGAACCGAGGTGTTTGAGGGTATCCGTCCTCCCCATCGCGAGAGGGAGCGTCAGGGTCAGGGACGACAGCGTCGGGGCCGAAGACGATTTGGGGGAGGAGGCGGAGGGCGCAGCGGAGCTTCTTTCAGGCCGAGGAGTGATAGATACCTCCCTGGCCTGGAGGAGCGCGATGATCGGCCCCGTTTTGACGGGGGCCGCCGCAGGTTTTTTGATGATGACGACCCCTACCGTGGAGAGAAGCGGAGAGATGGTTTCGGTGATAATGAGGGGAGGCTCCGCTATGATGATCGTGAGAGTAGGGATGATCACAGAGACTCTCGCGACTACTGATCGGAGAGGAATAACGGGACCTCAAGGTAGGGGGTCTCACTTGGCGCAATTTGGCGGGCGTCGCGGCGTTTGGACAGGAGGGCTGGTAACAAGACAACCACGGTTCTGTAAAGAGGATGCACAAAACAAATACACATGGTCTACACTAGAGGATTCGGTCGGTATTAAAGAGGGTCGGTCGTTTGTGCATTTTCCAGTCAGCTGGGATACCCCAGAGAAAAATACAGAGGTTACTGTCAATGCATTCTCAATGATGCGTCTACCCGTGCCGTCTTCTCATTTGCCGCTTGATGATATTATTTCGAGTTACAATTGTATCTTCTCCAGTTAACCTCCCTCCCAATTCCGAGCCTGGGCGTCGCTAGCGACCGGCCTTCCGTCTCTTCTACTCCGTACTCGTTGGGACTGGGCGCATTGTCGGTCGGTGTGACCTGGCGAGCCACAGTGTCGATGTGGCTAGTAGCCGGTAGTAACCGAGTAAAATGCCTAGGTTCGTCCGGTAATTTCAGGCTTGCGGGTATTCGAGCGTCCAAATCTGCCCTACGAGATCGGACCGAGCTCCCCTCATAGGCTGTGCTCATCCTCACCTCGAAGATCTGAACCTTTGAACTTCCCTTCGCAAGCCATCGCAACTGGCAATTGACGCATACTCCCAGCCGCCCATCATGTCTGCCCTTAGGATCCTTGTGCCCGTGAAGAGGGTAATTGACTTTGCCGTAAGTTTTATCAATTGATCTCATTGATTTATTCATTTAGTCTTTATCTATTTTTTTTTTCTTCTTCCCCGCCGAAATGGTTTCTGTCGCAAGGGGAGGTCATATCTGGAGGATGGAGCATCATCTGGCGGCGAGGAAGAAAATAAGCAATCGCTCCTAACCTTTTTGATTTCTCTCTCTACAGGTCAAGCCCCGAGTCAACAAGACCTTCACCGGCGTCGAGACAGCCGGCGTCAAGCACTCGATCAACCCCTTCGACGACATCGCCGTAGAAGAGGCCGTCCGAATCCGAGAGCGTAATTCCGCCCCCGGCGGCGTCGAGGACATCTGCATCTTCTCGGCGGGCCCGCCCAAGGCGCAAGAGGTCATCCGCACGGCGATGGCCATGGGCGCCGACCGAGCTGTCCACGTCGAGCTCGCCGAGGGCGAGGACCTCGAGCCCCTGGGCGTCGCCAAGGTCCTCCAGAAGGTGGTCGAGGAGCAGAAGAGCAACCTCGTGATACTGGGCAAGCAGAGCATCGACGACGACGCGGGGCAGACGGGCCAGATGCTCGCGGGGCTGTTGGGCTGGGGACAGGCTACGCAGGCGAGCAAGGTCGAGTTTGGCGAGGGCGATAGCGTCAAGGTTGTTAAGGAGGTGGATGGTGGTGTTGAGACGATTCAGGCGAAGCTTCCTTTGATTATCACGACGGATTTGAGGTTGAATGAACCCAGGTTCGTGAAGTTGCCTAATATTATGAAGGCGAAGAAGAAGCCCCTTGAGAAGAAGAAGCCCTCGGACTTTGGTGTGGATCTCACGAAGAGGTTGAAGGTTGTCAAGGTTGCTGGTAAGTTTGATTTACACCTTTTCCTTCCCCGTGTTTTTGCGAATCGATGGCCTTTCGTTCTTGCTTTCTCTCCTTGAACGGTCATACTTTGCCTTGACGATTCCTTTACGCTTTCCCTTCCACTTTACCTCCCTTTTTACGTCTTTATTTTGCTAACTGTTTGATGTATAGAACCCGCCCCCCGCCAGGGTGGTGGCAAGGTCGAGGATGTCGGTGGACTCGTCTCCAAGCTCAAGGAGCTCGGTGCTTTGTAAATTGAAGGGAAATTCACCTCGCGCTACCTGTACCATCTTCTTCCATGATTGTGGATAGACATATTTAGACTTTGAGGAAGGGCGGGTTATTAGCTAGATCTTTTCCTCCTGCTGGCGTCGCTGGCGGTTTTTCTCAAAATCGAGTTTCTGTATATTCCGCAACCGGGGTTTTTTCCTTTTTTTTTTTTTTTTTTT
>PGIR01000196.1:0-74713 GCA_002812735.1 Scedosporium dehoogii
AAAAAGGATGGAAAAGGATCAAGTGGAAATGAAGGTGCTGGGCGATAGAGAGCGGAAAGGAGAGGAGCTCTGTGGTGATGGGTGTTTGGAGGGGCTTAAAACTTGGGTCGCGAAGCACCAGAGTGACCAGACCCTCTCCCGCCCCTTGCACCCTTGCAGGGTTCATCTGATCATTGTTTCTTCTTTCTGAGCGGGACGGGGTGGTGGAGAAAGCAATTTCGATCCCCCCCATGCTTGCCAAGACGGCATCTCCCTATTAACTTTTTATTTCGGTTTTTGTTCCTCGCACCATGAGCCTTGATGTCTTCGAAGTACGAAGTCCTAGGTAACAGGTAGAACCCTCGTTGCCTGGGATAGTGCTCCCTCAATGCCTGGCACACAAACCTTGGGCACTCGCTTCCCATAACATGCCATGTCGGGCCAGCCGTGATGGCGAAGGATGTCCTGCGCCATTTCCAGCACCTCAGATGGAGCATCCAATCTCGGGATGCACGAGAGTGGATTGTATGAAGTGGGAAATCTCGCGAGATGTAACCCTGTGTTGGTTGAATCTAGTTGGCTCATTGGTCTAAGCTTCCCGCTCATGCGTCACAATGCCCGAAGCACAAACGGACTCTTGTGCAACTTCAGCTCCTGTGTCACATTAACCAGCTAAAATTGTTTGACTGCACTACCACAGACCCTAGAGCTGGTCAAATCGGTTGCTTGGGGCCAGGACTGGGTGGGACGCGACCCTATTAGGGTTGATGCACAGGAATATCTTGAATATGCCGAGATCATGAAGAGTTATTATCGAGAGCCGCAGCGATATCCAAGCATTCCACGACGGGCCATCGAACTTAGATATATCTCACTCCATCGCGAGCTACTGACGACGTTGAGCCCCCAAGTTTTATATCGGAGAATAGTCCTACTTAATATGCGCCCTTCGAAAGCAAATCGACTTGTGAGGGCAGCTACGGAAATACGTCTAGAAAGCATGGCCTTGCGAAAGGCTGATGGAAGGCGGCTGGGCCTTTAATATGGAAAGGGGAAGCCTTGAACATCTTAAGATGAGAAATGGTATAACTCAGGTATCCTGCATTCAAAGTACGTCTAAGAGCAATAACAGACTAAAAGGACTATTAAGTACCTCCCTCCTTATATCTCGAGCTTCTCTTTTCGTATTATTTTCTCCTTTTCCCCTTATTTTTCGTTTTCCTTTTTCCTCAGACCAAGTTTGATAAATATTTTGTTCTTTTTATTCTGGACCTTCGTAAATAGACATTAGACTATATTAATGCATCAATTAAAGTTTTTTCTTCTTTTTTAGGAAATGCGGCTGGTTTCAGGATTGACAAGGGGAGCGGTAGTCCCGCCCGTGCCGGGGAACTCGGCCGTTTGACGGACAGCCGCGGGGTTTCCGTTTTCAAACTGGCTGGCTCCGAGGCTTCCCTGCTGGCCCTGCATGCCGGTGGGGTCGGGTTCGATCTTTAGACCAGTTGTGGTGGCAAACTCACCGCCCTGCTTCGGCTGCACGTATCCGATGCCGCCAGTGACACCGCGGCCATTTCCGGTATGGCCCGTGCCCGTGCCTGCGCCTGCGCCTGCAACGCCGCCGCCGCTTCCGACCGTGGGTCCGGAGTAGGTGCTGCTGCTACTGATGGGAGCAGTGCCCATCGGCTTCTGGTAGCCGCCGCCGTCGATGCCAGTTTCGTTGGTGTACGTGGTGTACGTGGTTCCGGTGCCCTGCTGTTGGCCGATGTTACCCTGGCCTTGCTGGACGTAGGTGGTGCCGGTTCCGGTACTGCCGGTACCCTGCTGCTCGCTGTAGACGACGTTTCCAGTCTTCTGGGCTTGGGCCTGCTGCTGAGCTTGCATCTTGGCCTCGCTCGCCCGGAGCCTCTCCTTCCTCCTGGACTCTTCATACGACTTCCTCAGTCCCAACTTCTTGTCAATCTTGGGAGCGCGGGGAATGTCCCTGCTGTGACTGGCATGACCAATCGAGAAGACAGGGCTCTCCCAGGCCTGACCTTCCATAGACATGTCCTTGTACTTGGTGGCTCTCTCGCTGGTAGCGCCCGGGAGTTTGACGTCGGGGAAGATACTGTCATGCATGGTATAGGCAATGTTAACTTTCCGCGGGATTGGCTCATGCTCCCTCGCCCTCAGACGAGCCTCCTCCTTCTGGTGCGCCCTGTACTTCTTAGCCGAGCTGTAGTAGCGGTTGTACATGGTAGACCTCTTAAAGCCTGCCTCAGTCGCAGCGCGGGCGCGTTCGTCTTCGAGGGTGTGCCTAGCATCCTGCTGGATGTCGTACAGTACGGCATCCCACTTGTTGAACTGCTCCTTGATGTTCTTTTCCACAATCTTCTGGATGACGGGGCGCATGACCCTGAGGAGGATCGGCTGAAGAAGGGCAAAGACCACCTTGAACTTGGACTTGACAAGCTTGATCTTCAGATTTCTAATGTCGACGTCAACATTTTCGACCTTGAAGAACCTCTGCACGTCGTGCTTTTCCGCAGTGGAAACCCGGATCTCCGAAGTAAGACCACTGCCGCCGAGGAACACGTTGACAATTCCGGTATCCTGGATCGCGGGGAAGCCTTGCTTCTTGTGGATGTAATAATTGACGTCACGGAGATCCATCTGGATACCGCCGACGCGGACATCAAATACCTGATGCTGGTCATTGGGGATCTTCTTTCGGCCCATCTTGAAGTAGTGGTTGCTCCTAACCTCGACGAGGTTGGGGAAGATGTTGTCCGCCTCGATGATGAGGTTTTCGACGACGGCGTCAATCATGGGATCGGAGTACTCGATCCGGGGGATGGGAACGTATTCGATAGACTCGATGGCGGCGGGGATGATGACGTCGGTTAGATCCTTGACGAGATGGGGCTTGAACACCAGCTTTCCGGTCTCATCGTTGCCGAGATGCTGGAAAAGCCGCTGAACGGCGAGGCCGAACTCTTTGTTCTGAGGGTCTTTGTCGAATTGCTCCGAGACGAACCGGGTCTCGTCAATGATGCGATCGGTGTTGGCACGGTACTTGTCACGGAAGAGGTAGCGGCCACGGTCGTAGAGCTGATCCCACTCTTGGTTGGAAGCGTCCTCGAGGACGTAGCCATCTTGCAAGAGGCAGCGGCGGATATAACTGTTCATGTTCTTGAACCAGCCTCGAAGCTCTTCGTCATGATGCGACGCCTCGAAGAGACTATCAACGGAATCCCACAGAGGATCGGTTGAGGTGCCGTTCGCGAAACGCTCAATGATGGTCTTCAGGTCATCCTGTGCCTTCTTGAGTCGCGGCCGGGTCTGCTGAAGTGTACCAGACCCACCCTCTGACATGGACCGGCCGTAACGGCCGTATTCCTCAGCGAGATCGAGGAGAGTCTCGACGGAACGAGAGTAGTCGGGATGATGCTGACACTCTAGGATCATCTTCTTAAGTCGCCAAATGGTCTGCTTCTTGCGCTCCTCGGGCATCTTCTCGTGGTAGTACGCCCGGGCGCGACGGCGGTAGTCCTCATTGCGCTGCCTGAACTTCTCACGATCTTTCTCGCTGACCCTCTCCTCATACCTCTGCTTGAACTTATCTCGGATAGGAAGGCGGGGCCCACCCTTGGTTTTGCCCACGGGTTTGGCGGCTCCCTTAACGTCTTCCTTGGGCTTTCCGCCGTAGACTCCCCGGAATCTCTCCCTCATGGACTCCCTGGAGAATTTCTGCTTAGAGAATTCGGGCTTCTCGTACCAGGTGTCGTCTTCAGCAGGATTGTCAATCTGGCTGAGCTCTTCCTCAGTTGGTCGGACAAGGCCGGCAACATTGGTGGCTGCATCTCCAGCCATATCTCGGAAGAGGATGGTGAAGTCCTTGACTATATTGTACCGTTAGCCTGGCTCACCTCAGAGGCTTGGTTGGTGATCCTCGACGCGGAGAAGGGAAATGAATGAAATTACGTACGCAACTTGCGGAACTGGCCATTGGTGATGATGAGGGTGCCGAGATTTCGCAAGCCCTGAACGGCCTGATCCCCGTGCTGCTTGGCGGTTGCCCTATCGACTGGAGCGTGCGGGCGCTCTATGTCTGTGGGCCTGAAGTGCTCGGACTCCCAGATGAAGTCCTGGAGAACATTGCCCTCATTCTTGGAGAGGAAGAGATACTTGGCGAGTCTCACGACCTCGCGAGTATCAGCAACCAGGGATTGCCCTTCGGCGGAAAGCCTGCCAGAAGGGGACTTGAGGGCCTTGGACTCGAGGAAGCTGTTCAAGGCAACATCGACTTGCTCGTTCTTGATTATATACGGATTAGTTCCATGGGAGCTTGACTTGTGGCACATTACTTGCCAACTTACCGAAGGAACCTTTCCAGCTTTGAAGGCGCTGTAGATGCCGTAGAGCTGGAGCTTGGACTCGATGTTGTCGTCCCGGCGCTTGATGTTGGTGGGCCTATTCACCGACGTTCCCACTAGTGCAGCCATTGTTTCTAGTATCTGTGGCGGGTATTACAACGAATTGAAAAAGATTTGCTTGCAAGATGACACTAAAGTGAAAGAGGAAAAAGGAATATTGTGGGAAGGTATCTTTGAAGGGGGTGGTTTGATATTAGGTAGAAGTCTCCTGGGTATCAAGTAGAGGTAGGAGGTGGTTTCACCAAACTATGTAACCAGAGATTCGTTAAATGTCAGATTATAACCTTGTGAAAAGAAATGGAAGAAGAAGATAAACTCGGATCACGAAGGAATGGAAGAGGGCGCCTGGTTTATACTCATGGAGAGGGTCGCGGGCAGGACATGATTAAGACGTCACACACTTGACATCCATAATTCGATTGGACAATCAGACAAGCCGTAGTTGGGAGGATGTAGTAGTGACACAATGGCACCGTCTCGTCGATCTGGGGGGGAGGTGAAGAGAGCTGAAGAAAGCTCAATGGCCCGAGTCATAACTCGAGATGGCTTCCTAGGTCGTTGCGTCGAGTCAGTTACGTCATGGAGATGTAGCTCTATGGCGACATGGATGTACCTTTGACTTTTGACTAATCGAGCAATCTTCGCTACCCGCCATTTCTCTTGGCAGTGAAAGATGATCATCAAGGTCTCTATTACTGCTCGAGGCACCGAAGCAAACCGGTAATACAGTTCATTAGCGGCACCGTAACCCGGTTGCGACCCGGTGTAAGATCATTGATACCCTGGTGGCCAGTGTGTACTCGTTACATGTGCCCGGATATTGATCAATTGACTGCTGATTGCACCGACCAGTGTCAAGTAGAGACGATGTTCACGATGATGTGGATCTGCTTTCCTGATGGGGTCAAGCAGCAGGGGAGTTACGCAATGTTGACACTTCCTGGAGGATCAGGTATCTGCTGCAGCTGGCCTCTCTAGCTGTGAATGGAGAACTTCATGAAGGCGTGCGGGTCTGGATATGTCCTAACGCCACAAGGCCTCCAAGCATGGGAAACACGGCAAAGGCACTGAAGCCTGTCCCGTCCCATCGTCAAAAGGGCTGGAACTGTGACTTAGGACCACAGCAGGCCCGTGAGCATTGAAGCATCTGACACCCCCTCCACCAGCTGGATACTGGTTCAGATAGAGAGATTGATAATTGACAGCCACCTGGAGGGAACACTAGAGCAAAAGGACATCGGCCCCGTTTCTCTCAGAACGTTTACGTGCCACCTCAAAGACGGAATGTGTGTGGGGAGAGGGAGGAAGAGAGTAGATGAAGGGATTATGACATACCTAATGCGACTGAGCTCGGACACTACAATGAACTGAGAAAGAGCACCGACAATCTCCAAGTTGACAGCTCGATGTCTAACAATTGCTGGTGGTTCACGTGTCTCCCTGTCTCACCTCCGCTCTCCCTTGGTTTCATCAGACACTAGTTTAATTAATCCGGCAATCTAGCAATCTATCGAATATGGCACATGAGTGGTGATAAGTTGATCTTGATGTGCCTCTCTTTACATAGATCAGATGGCCTCTAGCCGAGAGTCGAGACCAGCCCGCACTTTCATGCCCAGGACGTGCGATTTTACTTTCGCAAAAGCTCGGCACATTCAAGAATTTGAGGCGGGATGTGAATGAACTCTACGCTCCCCAGGGCCGATTGTTCGAATTCAGAGGATTGACTTTTGCGCGGCGAGCACTGTCTTCGGGCACCTGTCAATCACACCACTCACCACTCTCCAGAGCCGACGGGGAGAGGCTTAACTGAGTTTCATCGGAACCCCACACGCAACATTGGGCTGCCTCCTAGATAGAGCGCTGAATAAAACACTTCCTGGGGGTGGATGACATGAAAATAACTTTGGTGGTTCTCTTTAAACTCTTCCCATAGCAATCCGAGCTGATGACGTAAAGTTGAGGATTATCTTTTTCTTCTTGCGGATAAATTCCTTTGGAGAGGAGAGGGCTAATGCCCAAGTCAATCGATGGCGTCACTGTGGCTATCGCTGTTCATGACCTTTGCGAATCTCCTCCATCTATTGCCCTGTAGAGGTATGAGTTGTCTTTTTGCTAGTCCAGCTCAGCAATGGCTCAGAGAGCTTGGGGCGCCGGCCAAGCGGCACGGCAAACAGATTGATGGAACTCTAAAGCCTCAAAGTAGAAAGAAATGGCTAATAAAGATGTGAAAACTTTGGGAATCGAACTGCCTGAACTCCTGCCAAGAACAGATAAGCCACCTCTATAGTTACAGCAAAATATGCAGAGCCCCTCTAGCAAACCATAGGGGCAAACCCCTCTGACCATCGTAGGCCTCCCATGATGGCAATCATAATGAGAACA
The DNA here is from genome assembly GCA_002812735.1 of Scedosporium dehoogii. Lineage (NCBI taxonomy): Eukaryota > Fungi > Ascomycota > Sordariomycetes > Microascales > Microascaceae > Scedosporium > Scedosporium dehoogii. The sequence goes on from PGIR01000196.1 coordinate 6,780, forward strand.
GAAACCGAAACACTCACGGCACAGTACTTGTACGCATGAGCCCTTCTAAGTGTAGCAAGCTCCAACGCCCACGTAGACACGGTCGTCAGGCAGCCGCAAAAGCCATCTTCTATGCCCTGCAGGACCTGGCATCCCACAACACCCGCAATGGAGCTGTGGGACAGGTCCCAAGTCATCCCGAGGATCGCCGTACCCAAAACATTAGCCAAGAAGGTTCCGAGCGGGAAGGACTTGATTTTCGTGTTGAAGAATATGGACAGGTAGAACCGTGCTATGCATCCCAGCGGAGAGAAAACCAAGCTGAATAACGCCTGACCTCTCCAGCGATCGCTAGGGGGGAAAATAGCGAGGAAGATGGCAGCCAACCACATCACCACAGCCAGAGGAACGGATATCCTATCCAAAAAGTGGCGGATAAATCGGTAGGGTAAGGAGGGGGTAAATGAGTCAAGTCCTGCGGCAAGATGCACGCCGAGGAAAAGACCAGCTAGCGATAATGAAATGCTTGTGATGATGACCGAAACGAAAGCCATGAATGAATAGCCACCATTCCTTGAGATCGGGGCCGCGACACCCGTGGGCTTCAAGTCGTTTGACAGGGCCAGGAAAGCATCGCGTATAAAGGACGAGAACGATGTGAACGAGCCGCAAAACCCCGTCGCGAGACCAATGTAGAGGGGTATCGTCTTTTTAATCGCCAGGTTCCTTCCCTTAACTGGCGGCGCGCGGGACGACGACGTCCGGTTCGTGGCCACCCGCGATATAACTGAACCGGAACGGCTCCGAGTCCCTTTCTTCCCATGACGGAAAAGCATCCGGTCCTCCGTCAAGAACCCAATGATGAGGCTTCCGGCAAAGTTCGCCCATACAACGCTAAAAGTAACTGGTGCTCCAGGATAGTGGGTGAGAGCCTGAAGCCCAAGTCTCGCTAACGTACCGAGAAGGGAAAATATGACGAGGTAGCTATGAGTGTAAAGCTCAGTAGCGACGCGCGCCACTTTCTCTCGCCTCTGCTTCCTCAGCTCCTCCTCCGGATGACTTGGGAGTCGCGCAATTTCCTTTGGGTGAAGCGGTACGGGCTCGGCCCCCCGAGCGCCTTCGAGGTCTGCAATCTGGTAGAGGTCGTGAAATGCCTCCTCGTGCACGGGTGACGGAGCCGCTAGCTCGTTGAGATTGACATATTCCTCCGGCAGGTCATAGTCGCTCTGTTCCGCTGCGTCCACGGTGTCTGTAGTGTCCGTGGCGTCCGAGCCCTGCTGCAGCTCAGAACCCATCAGATAAGCCCGGTTCGGTACCTCGAGAGTGAGTGGCCGGTCTATGCCACTTGACGATGATGATGATTCATCGCGTCCCTGCGATGGCGGCAACCCCTTCCCTGCGGGTGCCGCAGCTGAGTCCATCCTTCAATTGATCCGGTATCTTTGCGCGGGATTTGCATAGGCTGGGCGCGAAGAGGCTGGAAGTTTTCCATCAATAACCTCATCGCATCTTCATAACGGCGTTACGCGCGATCAATCGTCGTCGTGAATTTGAAACGAGGTGCTGCATTCAGACATTGACGGACGAGAGAGGTCGTTAAAGCCGCCCGGCCCGGTTTTGCCAAGAAGTCTTTTTCACCGTGAGCACTTTCCCCCTTTAGCTGAGCTTCGCTTATCTTATCGCTCGGACCCGCCCGCAGAGCTTGGACCTTGATTGTGACTTGGACCTTCCTTGACAACTCTCACAAGCCCCGCCAAAAGAAGCAACCCCGCCAAAGCCATCAATCCAAGTGTCAGTTGCTGCTCAGCTGCTCATGTCCCTCCACACCTCACCATCTTGACCGGCCTATCGCCCACCGAGCGGACCTCCCCTGCTCCCCAATATCCTTACACCGACACTGCTTGTTGAGGCCCGACGGTGTTGCTCCCATTTATAACCCAAATCTCGAATGCAAGCTCTTGAATTCTAGATAAAAACCCTAATTCCTCCTCCTATTTACCTTTTTTTGCACCCATTGTTATACTTATTCTCACAATGACTGCCGCCGACCTGCCCTCCAATGTCCATGTCTCTTCCCACCCCTGCCTCCAGGCCAAGCTCAGCCAGCTCCGGTCGGCATCGGCGAATGCCCGGGAGGTGAAGGCGTTGATCCACGAGATTTCTACAATCCTGGGCTGCGAGGCACTGGCGAAGGCCGTTGTATCTACGCCGGGATCAAAAGTATGGTTTTCGATAAGTTGGGCTTATCAGGGCTCAATAAATCAGTTATCTTCAGCTTGCTCTAACACAGATCAATGGTGGAATAGGACAAGACGCCCTTGGGATTCGAGTATACCACCACGGACATCTTCCCCAAGACTATGAGCCTCGTGCCCATTCTTCGCTCGGGTCTAGGAATGGTTGACGGTATGTTTGGATTTATTTTTTATTCTTTTTGCAAGAATTGCCATGCTAATCCTCTACCTCTTATCCAGCCATCCAAGGCATCCTCCCCCGCCCCGTCCCCATCCACCACCTCGGCCTCTTCCGCGAACCCACAACCCTCGAACCCGTCGAATACTACAACAACCTCTCCAACCACATTGCCGACCCCGAAGACCCCTCCCCCACCGCCGCCAGCAGCCTCGCCATTATCCTCGACCCCATCATCGCTACCGGCGGCACCTGCGCTGCCGCCATCCAGACCCTCCGCGAGTGGGGCGCCCAGAGGGTCGTGGTCATTTCTGTACTCGGCGCAGCCGGCGGTATTAAGAGGGCCGCTGAGGAGTGGCCTGAGGCTACGGAGGTTTGGCTTGCGGGTGTGGATGAGGAGATTACGGGGAGTGGCATGTTGAAGCCGGGGTTGGGTGATGTTGGCGACAGGCTGTTCTTGACGATTGGGAAATAATCGTAATATTATTATCAAAGGAAAAAATAGAAAGAGATCTCACTCTCTCAACTTTTCACCGAGTTTGGATAGGGACTTAAGCCGAGACGAGACTAATTCGGCTTCGGGGGGGATCATCCTAAGGGTTTTGATAATGCATTTTAATGTTAAACGAATTTCATGAGCATACATCTCCATAAAATTACACGACAGGGTACTCTTCCTCGTCCAGCAGCGTGCCCTCCTTCCAACTCTCTTCAACCCACTTACTTGTAACTATCCTAGGAATCTTCGGCCTCGCTGCAATCTCCTTCCGTACATCGCCCACGCCCTCCTTCTCACCCCTCCCAACGGTAACAATATGCGTCAACTCCGGATCTCCCAAGTATCCTACAATCTTCCCGCCGCCAAATCGTACATAATTCCCAAGCCTGAAACTCGCCAAGGTCGACTTGCCCTCGGCGGCGTCAGGATCATGGAAGTAGACGACGCACCTGCCGAACATTTGACCCCTCAGCTCCTCGAGTCCGTGCCCGTGCTCCTCGAGCTGGCGCAGAAAGAGATCCTTATCGAACGGGTTGTGAAGACCCTCCAGCTTCGGCATATCGCGTAGAATTTCCGCTAGCTCGTCGACGTTGACGTCCCGCGCGTAGCTGTCCCCGAACTGATCCGTGTTCTTATCAGAAGCATGTCTAAGCTCGTCCGTCGCGTGGAAGAGATGGCCGTGTGTCTCGTAGGGAAGTAGATAGCCCCCACTCGGCTGCGCAACGCAGTCCAGGACCCATTTCGGCCGAATGATGTTGACGCTTCCCTTTTTCATGAGGCTGGCGACGCCGACGAGCTTCTTGTCTGCCACTATTATCATACCCGTCTCGGGGGTCGGGCGCTGCATGATTGTTCCGCCGTTCTCTTTGATGATAGCTTCGAGTTGCGCCTTCGTCTTCTTCGTCGGCTTCACGGCGTCGCTCAGCACACAGAATTCTAATCCTTCAAAGACCTTCGTCCTCGGACCGGAAAACTTGACAGGAGCGGAATCCGTTCCCGCAATTACGAGCTCCCTCTTCGCTCTCTTTGTTGGGCGGCGTTTGCGGCTCTCGACTTTCATATCCTTACTTTCCTGCTCTGCCTTCACCCTCTCGCGCAGAACTTGAAACTCGTCCTCATTCAGCGCCGAGTCCCATGTCCGATCCAATCTTAGCCTTCGGAAACGCGGAAACCTCAGCGTCTGCCCAACAGCAAACGACTTCGACTCCGTAACGCTCGCCCCCTTTACCGAAATGACGATCGAGTCTTTGGGCCTGATCCACACATCGGGCTTTTCAACTTTCTCGCCGCCGGCCAAGGCGATGTACTCCGTCGGTGGCTTATTGGCATCCCACTTGGTCCACTTGCCCTCCGTATGATGGCGGATCTCGGCGTAGTCCTCCACCTTGAAACCGCCGCCGACTTTGAAGAAACTCTTGCACTTCTCCGGGTTGGCGCCCGTGGCGATCTCGTTTTCGCCGACGCGCAGGCCGCAGAGGAAACTGGACAGACCACCGCCGCGGCTGCCGGAGCCGTAATAACCCCCGATAATGACGCAGTCCAGCGATTCGCCGAATTCGTCCATGTAATCGGGTTTGACTTTTTGCCAGTCATCGTTACGGCTATTGAGCCGGTACATAGATCTCGGGTTCTTGAGGACAAGGCCTTCGCCGCCCTCGGCAATGACGTTACGTAGCTCCGTCTCGATCGTATCGGGAGAAGTAGCTGCGACGTGTGGATGGATTTCCAGACGGCGAGTGACTCCGGGTACTGTGCTCTGCAGGGCGCGAAAGCGATCCCGGAGAGTATACTGTCCGAGTTGGGTATCATTGAGGTAAAGGATATCGAAGACAAAGAACACTGGACGCAGGTCCTTTTTCGCGTCGTCCTCGATATTTCCGTTCTTTTCCTTGTTCGCTGCAGTCTTGAGACTGCCGAAAGCGTCCGGTTTGTCTTCTTTCATATTCCACGCAACCATTTCTCCGTCAAGGATCAAGTTTCGGACCTTGGGCGAAAAGGCTCCCTTTAAAAAGCGAGTGAGGGCAGATGGCTCGTCATAACCGGACCCGTAAAGATCGGTATAATCTTTCGCCTTTCGAGAGCAAAAGAAGAAGGATTTGCCTCCCGGTTTATCCGGGTCGTCCATCATATGTAGCTGCATCCTCTCGCCGTCGAGCTTCACCTCAATCCAGTATTCGGGATCATCTTCTGTCACGCCAAGATGACTCACCATCTTGGAAAACGTCGTCGACATTTGGAACTGGGCGAGCTGGGGCTGGAAGGGCTGACCGAGTTTCAACCCAGTTTCCTCCTTATGGAGGCGGACGTTCGGATCACGCAGCTGCCAGCAAACTTGACGCAAGCTCGAGGAGACGCTGAATAGAGCCTCGGCATCTGGATGCCAGTTGTGGAAGATTGTGTTTTCCGAGGCGCCGATTTTCATTTGCTTTAGGATGATGCGGATGAGCCAGAGCATTTCCTCGGGATTCATTCGCAGGTAGAAGATCTGGAATACGGCCAGATTCTCCGTCTCGCTGGACGACGCTGCCAACTTATCAAGCAGCTCGTTCACATCCGCGATTGTCAGGTCTCCCACTTCCGTTCTCATCGGACGCTTAGATATCACATCGTAGCATCTCCCGGGAAAGTCTCCAGCCATCCTGGCAGCCATGGTTTGGCCCGGTAGCTTCCAGTGGAGGAGATTGTACCCGTCCTCCGAGTTGCGGTCGATCTTGAGCAGCTTGACGAGAAGTTTGCCGATGTTACTCTCCTTCAGACCATAGACGGTCCGGTCGCGGTCCTTGTCCGGGAGGATGAGGCGCATGGCCGGATAAAAGTCGTCGCCGACTTCATTGCGCCATCTGGTAATGAAGCGCTCGATGATGTGCCGCCTCTGTTCTTGAACGGAGAGGTGGCCGCCGGAGCGGGTCTTGGGCCGACCTGGTACAGGGCCAGAGGCATTCTTTCTTAGTTCCAGCAAAGGATTAAATAGAGTCTTGAAAAGCTCCGAGAACAGAAGCGTCTTCTGAACATTGTGGGGACGATCGGGAAAGCTGTTGCGACAATGTAAGCAGGGCCCGTCTCAAGGACTCGGATGTGAGCGAGAGAGAGCTTGAACATACGCTGCGTCTACGTCCCCCGCAGAGGATTCTTCTCCATACATGCGCTCATCCTCGTCTCTTGCTTCAGGATCCGGTGAGCTTGGCCTCTTGATTCTCTGGCTCATGGTGATTGGACAGTGCGTGATGTGGTCTTCTCAAAAGGTAAATGTGACGAGGCGCGTTTTGAGAACGAAGAAAGTCATTGGGAGGGCCGATTCTGGCGACAGCACTGATGGAATTGATGCTTTCGGGACTGTATGAATGGGTCATTCCAGAGTTTAAATGATGAAATTGGATTCGGCCATAATAATCACTCGCAGCGTGGAGCTTGATTTCATGGTTTGGAAGTTTGCATTGATCGCACGTCTGCCTGGAACAAGTTGCCTGCTAAGCTGAATAATCGGGTACACCTGATATAAGAATGCACGATAACCTTGGCGACATAACGACGGCGATTGATGTGAGCGTCACATAGACATATATACGGAGTATATATATTTGTAGTACATTGTACAGATCTATCTATCGAACATTTCCGACCGTATCTCAATCAAGCTTGTTTCCCCAGTAATACGTAAACACATCAATGCCAATAAACTCATCAGCATAGTTCCCCGTCGCCTCATCTCCGCCCGCCGCAGAGCAGACAAGTAAAGGCAAGAAATGCTCCCCACCATACTTCGGATGCATCTCATCCGCATACGGAAACTTCCTCCACCCCTTCAGCGCTCCCAACCTCTCCGTCGTAGAGTTCTTGCCCACGGCCTCAGTCAGGGCATTGTTCCACTCATCCGACCGCTTCTTAAAGGGCGCCGGCGCGCCGCCTAGCTGGCGACTCATCATGAGCTCGCCCATCTTTTGCAAGTTATGAAACGAGGCGAACCCGGAGCCGATAACGGCGATATTCTCGTCGCGGAGCTTCTGCAGCGCCCTACCCATGGCGAAATGCTGAGCCGGATCCTCCGACTTGAGCACGGAGACCTGCACGACGGGGACGTTGGCCTCGGGGTTGATCAGCATCATGGGGATGAAGACGCCGTGATCCCACTTTCGCTTGGGGTCGAGCACGGGCTCGAGGCCTTCATTCTCCATCGCCGCCGCGACCTTTTGCGCTACGTCGGGCGCTCCCGGCGCATCGTACTTGAGGGAGTAGCTCTCCTTGGGGAAACCGTAGTAGTCGTAGAGGAGGTCGTGCTTGGCGCCGGAGCTGATGATGGGTGTGGAGGTGGTCCAGTGGGCTGTTACGAGGACGATGGCGCGGGGGGCTTCGGGGGTGTTGAGGCGGAGGAGCTTGGGGACTCGGTGTTTGAGGGAGTAGACGATGTCTTTGTGCATTGGGTCGCCCAGGACGGGGAGAGGACCTACATTTTCCAAGTTAGAGACAAAAAGAAAAAAAGAAAAATCGTTATTTCTACTAATCAGCGCAAAACGCATCATATGGAACTTACCACCACCGTGGGACAGAGCAATTACTGGTGCTCGTGTCATCGTGCCCTTGGGAGCTGCAGCAGGAACGGAAACTTTGGGAACTCTCTTAAACAGCGCCAGATTCGTATTGGTGCTCGTATACTGGAATATCGCGGCAATCAAAAGACACACAAACGCGCCGATGAGGCCTCTTCGAAGATAGGTCGACATGTACGATTTTACTTTCTCGCTGGTGTCGGGGAGAAGAAGGTGGGGGGTGAGAGTCGAGCTTGAGGTTATGTAGTTTTTGCTGACCTTCTGACGCAATCCTTTGGACTGGTTGTTTCAGATCTTCAAGAGAGCGTTTCTATAATACCCAATTGATAAGATTTCCAGTCAAAGGCAACTCGGGCTGCATGTACATAATAAACTACTGCACAGAGTAGGTGTACTTCGTAGTATGCGTACAATATTGAACTGCTCTTTGGGGATCCCGTGGTTTAAGCAGTGGACTCGGAGCAACGGTGGGTTGCGACCGGGTGGAGGTGGAGGATTCAACGCCGAGATTCGGAAATGTGGAGGATTGGATTAGTCAGGACTCGTATTCTCCCAATAGCGATGACAATGAGAACCCGGAATATCGAATGGTTTTGGGTGGGATGTGGACCAGATGCAGCAAGGATTACCAAAGGATTTCAAATATTCTAGTAATCCAGTCGATCCGATTCGGAGAGTCATTGAGTTGATAGAGTTGGTCGGCTTGATCATCAATTTTCAGGACAAGCTGGCCTTTTACAGAACATATGCGTACGAGGTAGATTTCATATCTCAGGAAAAGAGGCAAGGATGAACAAAGTTGGCCAAGTCTGCTATCTACTGCCTACTATCTTTGTACACAACGATCCACGCATTTACTCCATCACATCAACAGACCCGCTTCCTCCTCCCACAGCCTTGATCCTCGACCCAATCTCCAACGGATTCCCCTCAAACACCACAAAGTCGCTGGTTCCAGTCCCCTTAGGCTCCTCGATCCCAAGCACCTTGTAAACATTAGCAGAGATTAAGTCCAAGGCCGCCCTCTCGCTCAGGCGCCCTTCGCCGTTACGATACGCAATGCCCGCAAACAACGCCAGATCCCGAACGACCCAGTCTTCGTAGAGTCCGATGGCCACCACGACACCGGCGTCCAGAAGCGCGTCAACGGCGGTGCCGTTCGTCAGAGGCGCGCCGGTGAGAGAGCGTTTTTCTTCCCACGTGGTGCTGTAGGGAAGGAGGGGGGCGAGGACGATGCCAATGTTAGCATGGGCAAGTTCTTTAGCGAGGATGTGGGATTCTGCACCGCCGAGGATGGCGACGCGAAGCTTGCTTCCGTGCGAACTTCCTGCGTGGGTGATTGCCGTCTCAACGTCGGACTTGAGCCGAATGATAGCCGCGATGGCACTCGCGCTGTGAGCTGATAGCACGAGCGGTAGTTCACCCTTGACGACCCTCCTAAGGAAAGCCTTCTCCGAGTAAGGATCTGTAATCTTGTCCTCAGAGGTTATGGCCTCAAGGAGCTTGGATCTGAGATCACCCACAGCGCTCGAAATAGAGGGCGTATCGCCAGTCTTAGCATCCAGGGTAAGCGTGTAGTGGACAGAAACGTCTTCCGACCAGACAGCATCATCTTCCAGAGCGTGTTCGGCGCTGGTTCGGAATCCAACACTAGTTCCATGGCGTGCAATACCACTAGAGTGCTTGGGCGCCGTAATAGCCTTAGTGATACCGTACCGGTGAGCGACGTTGAGTTTCTTGCTATCGAGGGCGAGGCCATCCACGCCACGGCTGAAGGCTTTGCCGTCGCTAGCGCCGTTGTCCGTGTCACTCTCCATATCGATTTCATTAAGACCAATCAGCGAACCAAAGGCAGTGAAGCCGTTAGTCAAGTATCCATTCTTGAGATTGATAACCTTAACACCTGACTCGGAGGCCACCTTTAGCTCAGACTCACACCTTCCGATGCATGAGATTTTGCCGTCAGTAACAACGACCGTAAGGGAGCCCTCGGCCGACGCCCTCCAAGAAAGCAGCATGCGAGATACACCCGTAAATACGACGTCCTTTAGAGTGGCGGGGTTCTCCGGGATCTGGATAAGGCTCTCATCCGGCACGATAGGGGCCGAGACAGGTTTGTCCAACTTGACAGGATCGTTGAACTGGGGGATACCGTCGATCCAAACCTGGACAGGGGACGCCCCAACGCTCAGCGGGTCACTGTCCCAGACGACAATGTCGGCGTCGAACCCCGGCTTGATCTTGCCCAACCTCTCGCCCATGCCAAGGTAGCGCGCTGGCGTTGACGTTACACTGGAGAGGGCGACATGATACGGCAGGCCGTATTTGTAACCCTTCGCGGCCTCGAAAACGACATGCTGAGCGTTGAGGACGGGGTTGTCGCTGACGTACACCGTATCTAGGCCGTTGTCGTAGAGAATCTTACCGGCATACTCTGAGCCGACGTAGGCTTCGGCCTTGTAGTACATATTGTCCGCGAAGATGGCAGAGGCGGGTGTATGGCCCCAGGCACGTTTGAGGACCTGAACATGTCAGAGTTACACATCACCCTGGTGAGGAGAGAGGATGCAAAAGAGAAAAAAAGAAAGATACATACCTCTGGGACTAGGAACGTACTGTGCGCATGGTGGAAGGCTCGAACAGAAAATTTGAATTCGTTGGTATGGTCCACGAAACTCTCGAGGTCAGGTATGGTGTAGCAGTGAGTGTTCACATGGACATGACCACGGAGAACAGCGCCGAGAGACTCCCACTCCAGTTCCTCGGGCAAGTATCGAGACAGCTTCTCAACACCAACAGCCTCAGCCTCATCACACCAGTCGTCCTGGTCCCTCACAAGCTTGGACGCCTGTTCAAAGGCATGACGGAAGTGCCAGGACTCTCCCATACGACTGAAAGGGCCACGGCCGATTCGACCATAAACACGCTTGGCATTCTCGCCACACGCCATCTTCATATAACGCCAGGTTTGGTTGGGGTCGGCAAACATATCTTTGATGCTGAGCTCAGAGCGCCCGTCATGCTTGCCGACAGCATGCTTGATCAGGAAGGCCTCGCCGCCGATGTTGTTTCCGGAGCCGGGGAGGACTAAGCTTGTCGTGACACCGCCAGATTTAATGACTTGAATCTGATGGTCCAGGGGTTGGATGGCATCCCAGGAGCGGACGTAGGGCGTGATATTGTCGGACAATTCGTTAGTATCGTCATTTCCGCGGATGTTAGGGAGGGAGTCAACGCCAGCATGGCTATGCATGTCAATAATGCCGCTCGTCAATTGCCGTCCATGAGCATCATAAACCTGTGTGTCCTCAGGCAAAGAGTCGAGAGAGATTCCAGCCTCGACCTTTTGAATCAAGCCGCGATCGACGAACACATCTGCAGTAATCCAGGAATAACCCTTGCCAGCACGAGCATCCTCTTCACTCGTCCCCTCCTTGGGCTCGCCGACCCAAACCGTCGCATTACGGATGAGGGTAGGCTTCGTGCCGTTGACGAAGCGGCCATTCTGCGCTCGGCCAAGGCCGCTGGGGTCTTGGGGTTTATGCCTGAGCTTCTTGCATGTCTCGAGGTTTGCCTGGAGTCGCGTGACCGATAGCTTGGAAGCGCGCGATGAAGATCGCAGGCCGCGGAGCTGCTCGAATTGGGTGTAGGCAATGAGGAGAATACAAGAGAGGATTACGATTCTGAAGAGCCTCGACTTTCTTATGTTCCGGCGGCGGGTCTTGAGAGCGAAACGCTTTGGCGGAGCGGGATGCACCACGGTGGGAGGTAAGAGACCCTCCTTTTCGGGGATCGTCATTGCTATTGAATCAATTGATCTCTCTTCTAATGAACGAGGTTTATCTCAAGTTGATGTTGAGACGAGGAGTGGAAGGTTCACACAAGGGGAGCAATCAACATCGAAACTCGAGGGTGCCCGCCCGGTGACGACATTGACGACGACGATGATGATAAGAGAGGGATCGATAAAGTCCGGCTGTTGCCTTGAATTTAAAGTCACACACAGCATGGGCGGAAGCATGGGCGGGACAGGGACTTTTGCATCAGCACCTGCGCCACCCCAGTTCGCTAGATCCAGGGGACAACTCCGCACCGAAGTAATCTACGAAGTACCACTATCGCACTTTAAGCTTAGCACGTTACTTACCCCAAAACAATACAGTGCACTACACTGCTCCGTAGTCCGAGTCATTCATTGACAGACCAAAAGTTCTTATCCTTGAGAACATGCAAAGGTATAAAGTTGTTTGTTCGCTCGGGGGGAAAAAAAAAAAAAAAAGAAAAAGCAATGCAAAGTGATGATTTAATTTTATTATTTTTTTTTTCTTATTATTTAGTTCCTCCTCTCCCGAACTCTACCCTCCAGGCCCTCCCCTCTCCTACTTGTAAAGGTCGTGCCTCCCGCTGGACCACTATGTTTGCTTGATGGGGATCTCCATTACGGCGGGATATTTCCTTGCCTTCCTTTGCTTGACCCCGGGCACCGGTTCGTAAACCGCTATCCGGCGTGAAACTTGGGCGCTGTATGATTCCAACCCCAGCCCCCCTCCTGGTGATAGGGAGCAGCGGCTCCCTGTACTAATGCTTCGTCACGTCGTCTGGTGAAAACTCGGGAGATTATTGTCTCTTATATCACTGTTCCGGGTACAAAGTAGTGTTTTGGGGTTTTCTCTGGGGAGGAGTGATTCAGTGTGGTTGGAAACGGAAGGGTCGTGGCCTCTCTATTTTGAGGTGAGGCTGTCTATTGTGAAGTCCGCTATGGCCCAGCGTTCGGCGATACAATCCGGGCTCTTGATGTCACTCACAACAGCCGCCTTGAATTATAGTAGCAAGAGAGTCCTTCCATCGAAACAAAAGACCTGAGGACAGCGGTACTTGGAGGCGTACCTGGGCATTTTAGAGATGATGTAGATCAATTAAGCTAAGGGTAACATACCCTCTCAGTTCCCGTGCAAGGTTTCGCTGCCCAGGTCGTGTCAACCTTCCCTTCTGCCATTGATCTATATCAATGATATTTGCGTTTATATTCCCCTATTGCGATATGGAGGTTCTTCCCGTTCATTTGCACTGAATATGATGTATCAATATTCTCTAGTTCAGGATCATCTCCAAGCGGTTTCTCAAACGAGGCTTGGAGAACTGAGGGATACCGTGCAAAACCGCCGAGAACGATATTAGAGACCTCCGCGTCAAACCAGGTCCTCATGTCCCCTTCAGAGCGTAGCCGATATTTCCGGTATGTCGGTGGGGATACGGGTTCTTCTAGCCTAAGTTCATCATCTTCGAAGGCAGGAAAAAAGGGTCCATCGAAGACCGCTTCTACTGCACCAGATGCCTCTCGAGTGGTATGGACCTGTAGTCGGAGATCGGGTGGATACTGTTTCGTCCAGAGCTTAGAAGGACTCGTTGTAAGGCCAGTCTCGCGGACAGGATTTGTCGGATGCTCGAAGAGGAGGTCTCTCAGTCTATGAGACATTTTGATCATCTAGCCATCACGCTCGTCGTATCAGGCATGCTGGGTTGGGAAGTGGGAATGAGCGGGGCAGCTCAGTGCAACATTACCCAGCGACCAGGCTCTCACCAACATCAACCTGTGGAGTTTGCTCCTCGGTGCTGCCCACTCAGGAGGAGCGGGGTGAGCCAGGCACCCATCAATCAAATGCAGTGATGGACCAGAATTTTAACATCACTTACAGAAGTCAAATAGCCTCACGACGCTCTCGGCAGCTCTCGGCATGCTGCGAGACTTACTTCATAGTTGGAGAATCCTAGCGCATCAAGACCATCCAATCTTTTCACAGCAGGTCTGATAGCCCCCAGACTACTCTCCTATTTTCCGCAGTGGTCGTTGAGTCTCGATAGAAACATCCCGAAAGAAAAAGCTGGCTTCAGATCTTAGAGAAGGCGAAGAGGGCAGTCCTAAACCGGGCCACCATCTGATGGGACAACAACGGTGGCTGGTTGTGATAGCTTAGTCATCAAATTTGCTTTGTATTTGTTTCAAGACATTGTTGATGTTTGGGGATACTGAACCCAAAACTGCCGTTGTCCATGACAGACACACGAAAACCAAATACCAAGGTGTGGATTACCGTATCCCGTCTCTAGAAAGGACTAATTCAATTTCTTCAATCCCCAGTTCCGCCTTGGTCGAAGCGTAGTTTCGGGGGAGATCCGTGTCCTTGACAAGCACAGCCCCCATGTCTACCTCGTTACCACCCACGATCCTCCAGGCAAGGCCTTCATTCTTTTCCTCCTGCGATTCATATGGCTACTCGCGCCATTTGTTAAGAGACATTGGCCCGGGACCTTCCTCCCCCGGCGAGTTGTCCTGAAGAGTTTGAAACCAGGATGGGACGAGTACTTCCAGACCGAGATCGAGATGTATCATACGTTGGAGAACCTGCGGGGCAAATCCATTCCGATGTATTTCGGAGAGACCGAGTACGGTGGGACGCGAGCTATCCTTCTATCGTATGTCGATGGGGTAAAATTATGCGATGTTGATATGGATGAAAAAGAAGTACGGCAACGCCTGCGCGAGACCTTCAAGGCGTTCTTTACCTACAGGGCTGTACCGACGACGCCCGGCTCGAGAATTTCATTTTGTCACGGGACAGGATAGTTGCAGTAGATCTAGAGCATGTCTACATCTATGAGAAAAATGTGGAGGATGAGGGCAGGAGAGATAATATCCATGATGAGGAGGACTATGAGGACGAGGCGGACGACGGTGTCTATTCGATGAAGTGTGTCATTAATGACCTTATGGACAAATACCACCGGAGCAGGATGCCAGGCTGGTAAACATATCATCACACCCTCTTTGACGCGATGTCATCATGGCCAAAAAGGCTTCCCTTTCTCGCCAGCTCAGTTCTTCTTGAGCTTATATGCCGTTTCTCTCACGATGACGTTCAGAGAGGAACGCTTATTTTCACGTGATTCAACTCCGGGACTCGGACTCGGGGTATTAGAGAAAGCAGGATGACACTAGTAACTCCGTAAATAGTACATCGGAGAAGGGCGGGTAGCAGACTCCACCCCATTGTCTCCCCCCCTAGGCCAGGGGGAGAAGGGTCCATTGTCGCTACAAATGACAATTCGAACGAGATTGATGCGGGAGAGTTGAATTTGTCATACGTTCGGATTCTGATCCTCACCCGGCAGCTCACAGGGAGAAACAATGCGGACCCCGCTCCCGCGGCACTGTCCGCCGGTTACGTTAACGATATGCAGAGGAATCATATATAAACATTCACGTTGCCTCCAGGAGCGTTCAGCTCAGCTTCGACTCCAAGGACAATCATCTTGGAAACCCATCCCATTCTCATCAAACATCAATTGGCCTCGTAGACATCACTCTTCCACATCTACACATTCCCCCACCACAATGTCCTCCCCCACATACGAGCTCATCTACTGGCCCGGCATCCCAGGACGAGGTGAATTCATCCGCCTCGTCCTCGAGGAAGCCGGCGTCGAATACAAGGACACAGCCGTCGTCAACCCCGGCGTAGCTGCTCAAAACGTGGCCGCGCAAATCGATTCCAACAACACCGGAGACGCTAATAACCCCCCACCTTTCGCCCCACCTATTCTCCGACACGGCGATCTGCTCATCAGCCAGACGCCCAACATTCTCCTGTACCTCGCAACCCGTCACGGCCTCGCCCCTAAGGAGGATAGCCCCGGTTTCTACCATCTCAACGCGCTTGCCTTGACGGTGCTGGATGGGTTGTCTAATGAGGCTCACGACACGCATCATCCCATTGCTGTGGGCGAGTACTACGAGGACCAGAAGGAGGAGAGTAAGCGCAGGGCGGCCGATTACATCGAGAACCGCATTCCCAAGTTTTTGGGTTATTTTGAGAGGGTTATCAAGGGAAAGAAGAGTGGTGATGGCCCCTGGTTGTATGGTGGGGACTTGACCTATGCGGACTTGGTGCTCTTCCAGGTGAGAAACCATCGAACATGATTTTCTTTTTTTTCCCCCTTTTTTTCCCTTGGTGAATACGAAGGCTAACTCTCGTAATAGGGTATTGATGGGATCAAGTATGCTTTCCCCAATGCCGTTGGGAAGCTCGAGGTCTCTGGGGAGTATGACAATGTCTTCAAGCTGCACCAAGCAGTCAAGGACCGGCCTCGTATCAAGGAGTATCTTGCCAGCAAGCGTCGCCAGCCTTTCGGTTTGGGCCTGTATAGACACTATCCCGAGCTCGACTCGAAGTAGTTGTCGAAATAGGGAATTGAGATAATTATAGAGTACTATGACCCTCTTCACACCAATCTCTAGAGCCGCCCTGTATAATGTAATTTGTCAAGATTCGTTGCTTTCGGTTATGAATAGTTGAGCTTTGCGACGTCATCGACTGGAGGCACAGCGGGGCTTCTAAGAAAGCTGTTGTCTACAGGTCGTTCGTGTCTCTCACCTATGTCAACTGCCTTACAATGAAATTCAGGTCCAGCTTCTGCATTTGAGCTTTAAGGGTATTTCCACGATAGGTCACAGTACTTCGTAGCGCGTACTCCAGTGTGCAAATCAGCATACTGGAAATTCTACATTGGGTACACGTGACCGAGGACACCCATCAAAGAGGAACTCACCGACATCGACGTGCGGGGTGGACTTGGAACGTCCTCTCGAAAGCATACTCTCTATATTTGTTGTCTTGCATAGCCGTTGATATGTCTACTGAACTATCCCCATGTCCGAAAATTGACGTGCTTTACTGGAATGCACGGAACGTTTATGTGAAATGTCCGTACTGCGAGGAGATGCATCGCCATGGTGTCTCGCTTCCGGGCAGACGTGTTTCACACTGTTATCCTCGCGGCGAATATGAGTTTATATTTCCCCTTGATGAAGGCAGCGGACTTGTCGGCTACGAGATTGACAAGAGAAGGGCCTGTTTCGTGAACGCTAGCTTGCCAACAGGTCAAATGGATGAGAATTTGCATTCTCTAGAAAGAGATGAGTGTGAATTGGCGGATTTCTTTCGCTCCACAATGAAAATCTCGGCCACAGAACTAAAGTCAGGCCCGGTTTTGGATCTCTACCATGATTCAACAGAGGTCGAGACTATCAATTTTCCAGACAACGACACGTTTGAGCAGAAGAAGATTCTGTCCGCAATTTCAGCATGTGTGACTGGCAACTTGCGTGCAATAAGCCAATATCTCCACACTTCGGCCGAATCGAAACTTTTTCTGCACGGAAAAGATGAGACTGGAAACACAACCCTAATCATGGCCGCAGCAGAAAAGAGCCACGAGATGGTGTCTCTCCTTTTAGAAAATGGTGCAGATGTGAACGCTGTCAATAATGACGGACGAAGTGCGCTCATGGAGGCGGCGCTCTGGGGCCGAATAGAGAGTGTGAAAGCGTTGCTCAACTCCAACGCCGACAAACGCCTTCAAGACTGTCAGGGTCGTTGTGCGATGGATTTTGCACAGCAAGGCCGCGAAAATGAAAAGGAGAGATACCGGCGTTCCCGCCATGCAGCTGCAGAAAGTGTCCCCGAACGCGACAGAGACAGGAGACATATCGTTATTTTACTCAGTGACTCGAACGCCGAGAAGCGGCATGCATACACTAGGCCACTGTCGAAGAGTGAACGGAATAATTATTCCTTCAGGAAATCCCAACCCGAGATGACAATAACGCTCCATGGACCCATTCAAAGCTACCCCGTGCCGCGTATCACCAAAACGGCTGCCATTCTCGACAGGGGAGGACAGTTCGCTCGTATATCAGCAACTAGTGGTTGGGGTACCGATGCTTTACCTCCAAACAATAAGATTGGGCCAAACTGGATCGAGCAAGTCTATTATATCGCATCCACAAGTGGCCATAAGTTCCAAGCTGCGCGAGATCCAGGTTGGGATCAGGGCAAACCCGGCCAGTATTTCGCTTCCCATGCAGAGAAGAAGTTGATCGCCTACTTTTTAGACAAGCACGTATTCATGCCTCAAGACAGAGAGCCTGACCAGACATTGGAAGACTCGATTCTTGAAGTAGAAGACTTTCTGGAGCAGGGAAAGCACTCCTCGGTAGCCTGGGCGAATGTGTGTGATCTGGAAGAGAGGAAAGGAGAACTGGAACGCCAGCTCTTCAACGCAGATGACCGACTGCTTGGTGACTCTTACGATGAGCAAGAGATCAAAAGGCTGAAACATGAGATTTGTGCGATTGATGAAGAACTGTCAAGCCTTCGATCAGACGCTAGCCTGGCTGCAATGAGAACTTGGGAGAAGAAAAAGCACATGCTATTGAAGAGAGAGGAGAAACATCAAGATCTGATGGAGCTGAGTGAAAATGAGCCCCCTGTCTCATTGAAAAGTGCAGTCATACTGAGCAGCAACAAAATCTGCGAGGACTGTGATATTTTCAGAAAAATGGTAAATGACTATTTCCAGTTGGATATCGAAATGAGCTGGTGTACCTAGTTTGAACTATGAGATCTGCAAGACTGACTGTTAAGACGCCCTGCGAGTCATCGTATCGAAAGCGGCGGCCTTAAACTTATGGTAGACTCGAATCAAATACGAGCCCCAAACTTAAATTCAACATCAAATGCAAGTGAGTTTGTTACTTTACCAGGCTGCGCTGTCTCTTCCTCAACTGGTACTTTCAGATGGGTAGCTTCGTCTCCAAAGTCCCATTGTAAACAGCCCACCCGAGAGTAAGAGCAGAGAGCGATCGAAGATATAAGCACGGTAGACCATGTAATGGAGTCCTTCCAGAATCGTTCGTCTCACTAGCGGTCCGGGGAGGTTCTTGAAAAGTGGATGAACCCCAGCATCTCCAGAAACAACATCTCGATGCCCAACACCGCAGAATCCAAGATATTGATGGATGACCTTTTGCGGCCACCACGACCCAGGGCACACCTGCCGCCGATGCCTTTTTTATTTTGTTCTTATTTTTCATTTTTAATTAAATTTTTTTTCCGCCGGGCGGTGTGATACTGCCGCCGTGACGCCGATCAGTAAAATCAGTAATATTCTGATCGCAACTTCCCTCGGTGAGCGCGGTGTGCTCCAGTGATTCATCTCCAAAAAATCACCACCACCTCAATAAATCTGATCGCGACTTCCCTCGGTGAAGGCGTGACGGCAGAATGATCGAGTGATCGGTGACACCCTCGAAAAAAATATATAAAGACCCAAACCTCACCGAAAAACCCTCTCCTCTTTTCTTCCTTTTCCTCTCCATACTTCACTTTCACACACACACACACACATCTCATGCCATCTACCCTCTACTTACTGCTTCTACCCTTTCTTTTCCGTAGTTCGATAGAGCTTGCCTTAGCAAAGCGTTCCCCACTGCTACCTCCCACGACGAGTAGTTCCCCAGACTCGATCGCTGGTTCGTTTGCAAATGTCTGTGGGCAGAGTAAAGTAGACAGCACGCCCGAGACTTCTCGTAACTGTCCTTGAGAACAAAGGTTCATGAGGTAGATCCAAGGCTCGGAGACATATGATTCCTCCTCTGTAGATAGTTCCTGGTAGCTTAGGTTAATTGATCCCAATGTCTTCTTTTATGAATGAATCAATGCGTGAAGGCGTTCCTTGTTGATGTGTGGAAGCTTGACTTGCGACCCAACCCACGATCCAGCAGACGCGGCACTCCTGGAGACACCAAACAGACGCGTACTGAAGACACGACACGTTGAAAATCGGATGAAATCAATTCGTCCCAGTCAATATCAACCACTAAAACAAAGACTCACTCTGAATAGCCCAACAAACGCCTCCGTGAAAACGCCCTGGTAAACGCAAAACCCTTCCCCCCAGTATACTCAGCAAAGCCCCGCCTCCCATCCCTTTTGTCCAGAAACACCCCTATACAGCTCCAGCTCCAGAACGAGCCTGCCGTTTCCCAGCTTCTGCTGCCCCCTTCCCAACTCAATGACCGTCGCCGCCATGTTTACGCTCTCTGCGGCACCTGCTCAGCCGGAAGTCTCTAGGTGACTAAGGGCGAGGAGATGATAACTAGAGACGCGAAGGCGACAAAAATGTTAAAGATGAAAACAATAAATACAGTACCAAAGGAACAGGTCGAGAGACCGATAAGTGTCGAAGAAGTCACATCATTAATACAGGTAAGAAGCGAACACGGTCGATAGAAAGCGTAGCCCCAAGGGGGGAAAACAATAAAAACGATGGCGCCAAGGGAAGATGCTGTCGGAATTCACTGCAACGTCAGTCGTAGACGGTCGTGGCGTCGACTTCGTAAAGACATCGGATACCATGAGCATTGGATAAAAAAGACGCATAAACCAATGGAATTAGGCGTCAAGTTCATCAAAATGCGTCTTCATCCGTCCACTCGCCAGCAGACACAATCCGGTTCCCATCTTGATCAATCATAACATGACCAGGATGGGGATGCGAGCTGGGCGGCAAACCACGAGGCCGCTTCGACTGACTCGCGTAGGGGCGATGTCCGTTCTCCGGCTCGATGCGCTTGATACGGGCGGCGCGCACCTTGGCGTAGTATGTGTCTGTAGCATCCTTCTCCGGCTCGCTGCCATCGTCGTACGTCTCCCAGTTCTCCGACCCGGATACCAGCGTCGACGTGTGCGAACTATGAGACGTGGCGGATATTTGTCGGGCGGGAGGGGCGGGGGGATACGTCGAGGAGTTGAGGTGTCTTATCGAACCTTGCCGTTCTTGCTGTTGTATGTATGAGTTGTTGGAAGGAGGCCTAGGAAAGCGGTCCGCTGCTCCATCGTCATAGACGTCCTCCGGATCTACGCCCCGGACAATGGTTCCGAGCCCGACGGACGAGTACGGGTTCACTGGGGTTTCAAGAGTTGGGGCGGGGACCAATTCTCGCATCTTGGGAGGAGGGGCCCGCATCAAGGGCGGTCCATTTCGGGCTGGTTGTAGAGTCCTCGACTCGGGTCGGCGCTCAGGCGAGTTGGTGCCATGCTTCAGGTTGCCGAGTGGGACGCGAGCGGGGATACGCGATGGACTACCCTTTCCATTGGTAGTCGTCTGATGAGCCGGCGGGGCGCGCCTCGAAGTCGCAGTAGGCGTCTTGGTCATGGCTCGAGAGGGCGCAGCTGACCGAGCACTATTCGTTCGACTAGGTGGTGCCGACTTGGGGGCCGCCTTGCTTGCAGATGCCGGAGGTCCAGCTGGAGTCTTCGCTCTGGGGCCAAGTGCGGGTTTTGGCTCGTCTTCCTCCATGGTCTCGAGGTACCTATCGCCATGAACGAGGAACGGCCGGCCATACTCGTCCTCCCACTTCTCAAGGGCCTTGCGCAATTCCGCAGAGACCTTAGGCAACTCTCGGGCGATCCTCTTGCGCATCTTCTCCTCGCGGAGCAGCTTGCCGGGGTCGCGTCGTTCACCCTTCTGGCCACGCATCATTAGTCGCGAGGCATCCTTGGCTGACGCTTGAAGCTCCTTCTGTTCGGTGACCAGGCTCTTATGCTTGTCAACGAGTACAAGGATAGGAGCGCGTTGTTCCCTCAGCGCCTCTAGACGAGCAATCTCCCTCTCGTGAGCCTCGAGTAAAGCATCACTGTATACGTCAGAGAAGGCAGGCGTAAACTCGAGCATCTCATCCTCCGAGAGATAGAGTGAATCCCACAGCTCCTGAAGCTTGCATCGCGCGTCTTCGACAAACAAGTGGAGGTTTTCATGCTTCAACTCGTTAAGTCGGGCCAGTTCGTCCTGGAATTCGTTGATCTGCCGCACACCACACCCGCGGTTGGCATTGAGGAAGGCCTTCTGCTCGCCTTCCTCGACGCCCAGCTTGTTCCAGAGTGCTTCGACGGCAGCTTTGAGATCCTTCAAACGCCTCTCGCGATTCCTCTTCTCCTCAGACAGTTTCTCTCTCTTAGACCGGAGACGCGAGATGTCTTCTTCGTGGAGGCCTAGTTGCTCGGGGGAATCACGATAGTACTTGACTATGGCACCATCAGTCTGGGCCTGCGGCGTGCCCAGTTCCGCCCAGAGCTGGATAATGTGTTCGCACAAGGTTTTGACGGTGGCGACGCGGCGCGTGTATTCTTCGTAGACGCGGGTGAATTCGTTGTCAAGCTTGTCGACATAGGAGGGGGAGATGTCGAAGTTGGGAGGGATGGATTGATTGGGGCCGGTGGGAGGCAGGGCAATCTTGACAAAGGTGGGCTCTAGGTGAGATGAATAGGACTCGAGCGCTTGTACCAGTTCTGCATACGTAGTTAGTATTTCTTGTTCTTCATTGACCAGCGACTGGAAATCGGCGTGGCCTACTCTTGACTTGCTCGAATCGCTCTCGGTGTATCCTGCTGATTTGAAGGTGTTTCTCCTTTAATGTTAGGAGACACTGGTTGAGCGGATATGTGATCTGTAAGTCGTCGTCGTCATGGTAGTCCCGCCGCGGCCGCGAGTCGTCGAGCGACGCCTCCATCTGGCGGATAGTGGTGACGATTGTTTGTGCTTCATCGATCAAATCCTTCTTCTCGGCGGTGACTCGGCGAAGTTGATTGTTTAGGGTGTCGGAGAGCGCGGCAAAGAGCTTATAAACAATGTCAGGACATCCAGGACTGACCAACGCTAAAATGAGGGGTCGCGGCTCTTTTGTACTTACCTCGGCCTCACGATTTTCGCGATCATGTTCGGGTACTCCGATCTCGTCAAACAGCCCGTGGAGCTGGTTGATGATACTATTCACCTGTTGAGACAGGTAACTGGTGTCCATTTTGGACGTGTCCATGACGTTTTTACCAGTCAGGTCCGAGTTGGTTAGGGAGACAGGCGGATGTTGTCGAGACTTCGGATTCGATCAGTTTCGATAATAGAAAATGGGTGTCGACGCGGTTGAGAACCGGAGATGGATGAGGTGCGAGAGACGAGGTCCGTTGCGTGTCCTAGAATGGGGAAGGAAGTCTTTGGAGAGAACTGATTTCGACGAGGTGCCGTCTGCTATTCCCCCTCGAGATCTGGTCGTTGGCAATCTTGGGTGTTTACTCCAAGCAAAGATAGCCGGCCAACATCAACACAAGATCGCAAGTTTTAGAGGAGAAAGACGGACGCATTGCACGGCGGAAGGAGGGACCCAGAGTTCATTGGCTAGTCGTTCGGGATTCTGGAGTTGGTTCTCTCTTTTCCTTTTCCAGGCAGGCGCGATGCTATAAGACGGTGGTAGTGGTCAAGAGTGGACACTATTTTTCTGGGCTGGACGACAATCTTGGACAGACGTCTAGTTTTAGCAAAGGGAGAAGAGGATCATTGGCTGGAATGTTTTGGGTGAGCCGAGTTCTTGTTGACATTTTGCGGACAGGGTCGAGGTCGTCGGGGCAACGCTGGCATCGCGTGAATGGCGGCCCCACTGGTTTCATATGGAACCCCGCCTTGCAGTCTCACTGGCTCAATGCAGCCTCTAATTTCTCGCATCCCGGGCTCGAATAATCAGCAATTGATCCTTGGGTTGCAGAACTTGCAGGTCTATCACCAGGGATTCTAAGTGCATGCGCCGACTCTAAAAGTTTGCTCCTTCTTGCCGAGTTGACGGCCACCGGCAGCCGGTTGAGACTGTACGAGATTGCAATCCCGCTTCATGAGGCGAAATTAGTGATCGGAGATGCACTTCGTACTTGTGTGTAGAGACTCATTGTTACCAGACTCGCTGCCTGGCCTGGCCACTTGTGTCCCCATCGCCAGGGACTGTATTACTTCGTATCCCTGCGTTGGGCTGAGGTACAAAGTCCGGACCAGAAGCCGCCAACATTGAGGGAGTCTGGGAGAGGGAGACCCCTGTTCGGCATGTTGGGATTTTGATCAAATCAATTGTTGGCATCAGCCAGTAAATACGAGTGCTGACTTAACTCGGTCAGAACAAGGGGCAATTGAGGACGGTTGTGGTTTATTATCAAATTCAAAATCCACGACTTGTACGAAGTACGATGGAGTGCACATTCAGACAATCCTTATCTTCACAACCAACTTCACGGGCTACCAAAGGTTAACTGGAAGGAGTCCACTAATGCAAGGAACCAAGGTCAAAATATGTGCTCTTCAGCTCGCATGATTTTTTACTCAAATTGTCCGAAAACCGCCGCAGAGAATTACCAAGTCCGAGGCAGCAAGTTTTCGCACTCGTGGACAGCCAGCCACACGGCGCTCTTCCCACATTCTCCCCGATCTCTATGATTGCTAAAAGGCTTCGGTGACTCTGACCTGTGCTCACTTCCGGAAAGTACTGGCCGGGGTCAATATATATCCAGAGCGCATTTGAACGAAGAACATCTCGTCAGGTCTTCCCGAATGGCGCAATTATCCACCCACGAGTATACGATGTCGATGGCCCCAGTTTCCCTTATTCGGAATAAAGTTCCATCACGTCCTGCCTGTACGAAGTATTAAGTTGCCCGTAGTCGTGCTTGCTTAGTCTGCACGAGACCGAGACCTCGTAGAGAGTATATTTGGTCTCGAGGTATTTCAATCGGATCAACTACTAGTACGAAGTAGAATGATCCCGACTCGGACGCATCACGGCTCTCACCCGCCGCCCAGAAGGCGCAAGCAAAATCTCTGTCGGATCAGTTTCTTGGCAAGCGATCTTCCCTCCCATGATGCCTGATCTCCCGCTTTAACCCCACCCCGCACTTTTCATAATACCTGGAACTTTTTTCGCCGCCCGCCCTGGTGATATATCCGGGCTCAATGAGTGGTAGAAGTCCTTCGCATATAGAGTGATTATGGAGTAATGTGCACGAGGGAATGGCAGATGCAGGGGGGCATCTTAATATCCAGCCAGGCAGCAGGGAAAGGGCAAACTTTACTTCGTATGTCGAATTGATTCGTTCATGGATTGGCGGCACCTTTGAATCTTCAAGCGCCGATACTGCGCAGACTTGCATCAATTGATCAATTTCTAATTCAGCGGGCTGCTGTAAAACCTTTGTCTCAGAGAAACACTTCAATGTTGCGACGTACAGCTGATTGTCTTGTCCCCCTCGGATTCGACATCGCGGCCCCACTAAAAACGTCGCAGTGTCAACTCCTCAAGCAGCATCGCAGCTGCCACTTCTGGTGATCCGATCTGCACACGGCGCGTCTGTGATTGGATGAACCATCTTACAAGCAGAACAATACTGAAGCAGAGACGCACTCTCCTCAATTGTCTGGTACCTTTGATCGTGCCAAGCTCCCCGCGAAGAGCGATGTCGCGATCCGAAGCAACCTTGACCCGGCATACCTTCCGCTTTGATATTCATCTATCATGAGTTGTAATTTCCCTCGCAGACAAGCCCGAAGGTCCTTTCGTGATACAAACGGAAGGATTGAGGCAAGATGCCTTAATTCGGCTTACAACATCCTTCGTTTCGGCAGGTGATGATGACATCGGCGAGGGTGCGTCCATCATATTGCCATTTCCGTATAAGTCATAATATTCCGGCGGCTTATAGAGTTACATGAACGGAACACAGCGTACCGGCCCCCCTCGAAATAAAGTCGCAGCCCAATAAGTCCCTTCATCCAATATACAGATTAAACGAAAGCTTAGGGCTCCAAAAGTTCTTTATCTGGGCCGGCCGGTTATCTATATATATACCCGGGCGCCCAAACCTCCGTCGTCCTCCTCTTGGCTTGAGGCTCCATCGCCGAGCCGTCTGTCCTTCGTTTACCCCGGATCGTCGACTAACGACAAAGTCAATCCACTCCTTTAACCTTGTCGCCTGGTTTTCTTCAAGATGAAGCTCTCCGCCTCTCTTGCCCTCCCCCTGTTCGCCTTGCCAACCCTTGGTAAGAAGTGTTTCTCTCCCAATAAGCTCGAGAGAGACATCACTACTTCCGCGTAGGTCTCCAGCCCGTGTGACCCTTTGCTGTGATATCGATGCGCCCGTCTTGGGGGCTAACCTTGTTTGCCCTACAGGTTGAAAAAGACGTTAACGGACCTGAACGGAATCGCCAACCGGAATGGAGGCAACCGAGCTTTTGGCTTCCCCGGTTTCAAGGCTTCCGTAGATTACATCCTGGAACAAGTTCAAGATAACCTCGGAGATCATTTTGATACCTGGGTTCAGCCATTCAACCACACCTTTGAGCAGACTAGGAAGATCTCAGTTACCGGACCCGACGGAAAGGATGTCTACGCCATCACTCTCCTGTACAATCCTCCGACCCCAAAGGAGGGCTTTACGGCTGCATTGATAGACACACCTGTGAATGACGAAAATGGTTTGTTTCAATTTGCAATCTGAATATAGCCCGAAACACCCAAACTGACTTCAAAAAAAGGTTCGGCGTGCACCGAGGCTGACTGGGAAGGGATCGATGCGACCGGTAAGATCGCCTTGATCAAGCGAGGAGTCTGCACGCTCGCAGAGAAGCTTATCCTGGCCCGCGCCCACGGAGCGGTCGCTGCCATCCTTTATAACCAGGAGCCTGGAACGAACTACTCCAGCGCCACCCTGCAGGCTGAGAACCGAGACAAGGTTATTCCCACGGCCGTCATCCCTCTTGATGTCGGCACCGATTGGAAGACGCGATTGGCCGCGGGTGAAGAGCTAGAGGTTACCTTGCTCGTCGACTCCATCTTCGAGGACCGCGAAACCTGGAATGTCATTGCCGAGACGAAGGAGGGTGATGCGGACAATGTCATTTTCCTTGGTGCGCATCTCGACAGCGTTCAGGCCGGCCCCGGTATCAACGACGATGGAAGTGGAACGGCTGGTATTCTTGAAATTGCCAGGGGTTTCGCCAAACAAAAGGGTATCAAGAACAAGGTCAGATTTGGCTGGTGGGGTGCAGAGGAGTCCGGTTTGGTTGGATCGCTCTACTACACCAGCCAACTCTCGGCTGAGGAAGCCGACAAGATTCGATACTATTTCAACTATGACATGATAGGCTCTCCCAACCCCGCCTACATTGTCTATGAAGGAGAAGAGATTGGCTCCAAGAAGCTCTTCGACTACCTTGAGACCGCTGGAAAGCCTGCCGCCTACGGGTATGAGTACCTCCTATAAATACATTCTGACCCTAGCTAACCGTGATATAGCGCTTTCGGTTCATCGTCCGATTATGTTGGTTTCCTCGATCTTGGCATTCCTTCTTCAGGCCTCTTTACTGGCGCCGGAGACCCCGAGGACCCCTGCTACCACCAAGCTTGCGACGATATCGGAAACATTCATTGGGACGCCATAACTCTTAACACCAAGGCTGCTGGCCGCATTGCTGCCGAGTTTGCCCTCTCCCTCGAGGGAATTCCCCAGAGGAACACATCCACTACACCGGCGAAGAATAGGCGAGGCGAGATTTCTCTTCTCAACTGGGAGACGGCGTTGGCTCAGGTCCAGCCTGTCCTGCCTTGCTCTCATGAACATGATCACGATAACCTGTTTTAATGGCAGTATAAAAGGTGCAGAAGCAAGTTTTATTAAACAAGACGCCTCGGGACGCAGGGTAGATGGTCCCATGGGTGCCTCTTAAACTAAACAGCGACAACAGCGAGACCAGGATAGTAATTTGATGGACTAGTCTTATAATAAAACATTGCTTTCTTAGAGCCTGGGTTCACCCCGATCCCATTACCCGAAAATTGCAGAACCTTCACTCTTGTCTTGAGGCTCCTCCACTTCGCCGTATGGTCCTCACTTTACGCTTCATCCCCAATCTGTTTGACCCTGATTAGATCGGCCGCCTAGATTCCGCTTTAGTATATGCGTCGTTAAATGAGATATTTAGCTGTAGTAACATACCTTTTCGCCAATAGCATACGCAGTAGAACTGGTATGGGTTCCCGGCACGAGTGTCATGATCGAGCAATCGGCAATCCTCAACCTCCTCGCACCATGCACACGCAAATCCGGACCAACAACACCGCCCAACTCCACAGGACCGAGAGCGCAAGTTCCGCTCGGGTGAGCAACGCTAGGATTCAGCGTCTTTCTCAACCAATCCTCAAACTCATCCGAATCAGCATCCATAGTCGGACTCCTCTCCGTAGGATCCAGCGCCTCAACCATAGCCTCCCCAGCAAAGAACTTCCGCATAAACTTCAAAAGGACCCTATTCAGCGCGACGTCAATGGGGTTCGTAAGCGCCCGATAATCGACGATGGGTTCGACGTCGCCTCTGCCCGTGGCGCCGTCGTCGTCGGGCGAGATGTAGACGTAGCCGCGGCTGAGGACGCGGAGGTTGATGGGGCTGAAGGAGGAGGCGCCTGTGAAGAGGAGTTCGAGGACGGCGGAGGAGGTGCCGTTGAGTTGGCGGGCGAGGACTTGGAGTTGTTGCTTGTAGCCGGCTATGAGGGTCTCGTCGATGTGGTCGGGGAAGTAGTCGGTTGGGTCTTGGGCGAGGACTTGGTTTACTATGGTGGTGAATTCTTCGGTGAGGACGCTGAGGGGGAGGAAGGCGCCGCTGTTGGGGTAGGCGGCGTGGGGGCCTGGATTAGGAGTGTTAGTCAATGTGAAGGAATGGAGGGGGGACGCGGAAAGTGTTTGGATGTACCCGTTTTGTTGGCCTCCCAGAGTTCGTTCGCAAGGGCGGCATACTCGGGATCACGAGCAAGGGTGGACGAGTCAGGCGCGACGTCGACGCCCCCTATTCTAGTGTTAATATCCAGCATAGCTCTACTCACCTCCCGAGATATGACGGGGTATCAACTCACAGTTCCAGCTGACGGAGTACATTTGATGATCATGGAAGTTCCAGCCTACGCCAGGAAGGTGGTACTTCACCTCGACGCCAGCAGCCTCGAGTACATCCCTCGGACCGATACCAGATCGTTGCAAGACCTGGGGTGTGTGGAGAGTCCCCGCTGAGACGATGACTTCCTTCTTAGCCCTCACCTGGTATGCTTCAGCTGGCATATCTCCATCGCGAGGTGTGAACTTGACACCCGTAGCTTCCCAGGCCTCGGGACTGTCCTCATCATCAACCTCATCAAGAATCAGTTGGGTTACTCGGTGACCAGGTAGGAGATGGAAGTTGGGCCGTGTATGGGGCCCGTTCTCGTTGGAGTAGTGGCCGAGCTGGGCATAAGACCGGGTACGCGTGGAGGGGTCAATCGAGTTGGGGAACCAGAATACACCAACGGCGTGTCCGTCGGCGTGTTCAATCGGGAAGTCTATGCCCTCCACCGACTTGAACGCATCCCACATGAGCTCTTCATAACACAGGTTAGCTTGCCATCTAATTTCCCGCCGGAGAGTGAGGGGGGAAACTTACTTTGCGCGGGCCATTGAAACGGCGCATAGCTCGAATGAATAGGAGTAGATCCACCATACGCGGCCTCTTCATCGGACGTCATACCGTATTCCTCCTGCATACGCTCATCCGGCGGGTGGAAAGTCACGCTCTTCTTGAAGTAGGGCAACAAGTTGTCCCACCCCCATTCCTTAGCGTATTCCTCCTGCCACTCGCCGGCCGCCCACACCCAAGCGTCGTAGTCCTCGGCAGAGCCGCGGTCAAAGATCATGCCATTGACGGCAGAGCTACCGCCAACGACGCACCCGGCTGCGACGTCCTTGGTTCTGTTGTTCAGGCCAGGCATCGGCGGACTGGTGATGTTGTAGTAGCGGGTTGCGCGGGGCATTTCGTGGTCGGAACGGATGTTGGAGTCGGGTCCCATTGCTGTGATGGCGTTGGAGGAGTCAAGGTAGCCGTACTCGATGACAAGAACGGTAGCTATCAGGGCCAGATTAGTATGGGTTTTACACCTTTGGCCGAGGAGGAGCTCAGCCAATCGTGAGAAAGCATCAATCCATCTGTCTATTCCATACTGTCTTTGTCCTCGGTGAGACGATCCGCAATGGTCAACCCGACCGTGCCACCACCAACGATAATATAATCGTACTCCTCCCTCATCTGAACCTGTCGCTTGAGGACAGACGCCGAAGTGGCATGGCTAGGCAGAGCAGCTACATGGTCAATTATAACCGACGAAAGGATGAAGAACGAGGAGACGAGCCTTGACGGGCTGACGAGAGAAGTGAAAACAGCCATTCTGAGGGGCACTGAATTCAGCAGGAATGGCGACACTTGTTGAATTTCAGGGTATCGTCGGGAATGGAAATGCAAACCATCACCAGTCTCCACCACCTCCTCCTCCGGGGTTTATTGTATATACACGTCGACCAAGAGTCGCTTCATTTATCCCCAAGAAGCCACTCGGCGGACGACTAGAAGGTCGACCAAGGCGTTTCTGGCCAATGGATCGAGCGAATTCTCCCGTGGGGATGTACGGCAATATAGGATGCTATCCGGGGGTGCGGGTTAACAAAGTCCACATATCCGCCACTTCTGCCGGGAGCAGCAAGGACGCATCGGGACTTTCAGGCACCATCCTCGTCGAGAATTGACCAACTCATAGGCTTTCCCATAGAGGTGATATAAACAGCTTTAAATTGTAATTTAAAACTTGCGTTTCTATTTAACTTACAGTTAGAATTGAGGGAGATGGATCCAAATTCCAACGGCGCAGAAGACTTGTGACTTACATTTGATGTTATTATTGAACTCAGTGAGCTCCTTTGCTTCCCTATATCGCCGGGTCTGGTCTCCCAGGGCTGTATAGCTTCTTCCACCGTCACTCCATGAGGGAGCAGAGTTGAAACTTTCCCAGGAGGGAGCGAATACACCACCTTGAACGTGAACCGAGGGGGCATCTCAAGCACCCTCCCCCCCCCCCCCCCCCCCCCCCCCCCCCCCCTGTGGCTGGTCGGGGACGACAGAAGAAGTGGGAGACTCGAATGGAGCGAGAAGAGGGTGAAATAGTCAAATGGTCACGAGAAGGGTACAAAGTAAGTTTGAGGAGATGAACTGATACCGTAACAACCACCAAGGGAGCCCTACTCCGTAGATGGTCATGTGTCCGTTGAAACCCCTTCCCCAAAAGTTGCAAAAGTTGCGGGTGGGGAAGCCTGGTTGCTGTTGGCTTTGGGCCCAGTGGTGTTGACGACGGTGAGAGAAGAAAAAAAAGCTTCGTAGATACGACGAAAGCGGAAAGCGTAGCTGGAGCCGAGGAGTCAGATGCCTGATGGAGTTGACTCGAGGACCTTGCAGCAATGAATGCAACGTGGGAAGGGCAAGTTCAGAGGTGACAAAGCACGAGGTCTTGGGAGGCGAGGGCCGGTTCATGTTTGTTGATTCAATATCCATACATCAATGATCCCCTATTCACTCGTTCTATCATATTTTTGGTTTCCAACATGTCCTCGACAATATGGCTTCTGCGGACAAAACGTGTATTTATTCATTCCTTACGGTAAACTGTACCCCCTTCGAAGGGGAGAATAAATCTATCGTGCATTTCTCCTTAAGTTTAGTCACCACATGAAGAACCGTCTCACTTACGAAGTAAGGGTATACTTCTCTGAGACGGCCAAGCCCGTACTCCGTACACGTACCTGTTGATTCTAAAGTATCGTAGCCGTTTGTGTAGCCAGTAATTGGCATGTTCGTTTCACTCATTAGATACCCACATGGAAGTCCAGTGAAGACTGGCATGGTCCGTCTAGAGTGCAACATTAAACGTTCGTTGATCCAATACAAATTAAAAGCCCAACGACCGAGGCATCGTTAACATGATTCGTACGGTTCTGTCCCTAAACTCCCGCTTTATCTCCCACCGCTCTCTCTTCTCAACCACCCTCCCTTGACATGCCATTACTGCTGAATTGGATTGGGCTCGTCGGTTAAGTCAGGTCCTGTTCAAATGTCCTGTTCAAATACATTGATTAGTATGGACTCAAGGACGTTAACAACATGGGCGCCTTCCTGACCTACATTTTGAGGTTCTTATTGAACTCTGCATTTCTGGCTGTGAGCTCCGCAAGCTGCTTGGCCTGGATCCGCTCTTCCAGAGATTGTATCGCTTCTATCAACGTCATCCCAGGGGGTATCGGAACTGTAACTTTCCCGGGAGGCGTCGGAATCATCTTGAACCCAGGGGGATCTCAATCTCCTTCTTCCCACTTGAGGCAGGCGGGTGCTGGCCGTTGTTGACTTGGTTGATTGTGTTGATGTCCATGACGAGGAAGAAAGAAAAAAAAAAACTGGTTTGTAGATACAGCTGGAGTCAAGGGTCGGGGAGGAGTAAACTCAATGATTGCAATGTAGGAAGGGAAAATTATAGAGATAGTGAAATGCAATAGATTACTTTGCTGGTTCAACATGCAGATGAATCACTGAGCAATGAGCTAAGAAGCAGTCTTGCACAACGACACCTTTCATTGATACATGTCTTGGCCCAATTGTGTACAAACAGGAAGTAAGTTGAACTGAGTGGTTTCCACCAAAGCGTCATGGTGATGGGTACCAAAAATGATCATTTCAATCAGTGTGTAGCTCTCTGAAGCAGATATTCTGAAGGGCTACAACAAATGATGGGTACCGAAACAGAAGCCTATGGCAAAGCAGCGCCACTTCAAACTCCTTTCATCATTCATCAATTGACCCAA
This sequence comes from Scedosporium dehoogii, assembly GCA_002812735.1. Lineage (NCBI taxonomy): Eukaryota > Fungi > Ascomycota > Sordariomycetes > Microascales > Microascaceae > Scedosporium > Scedosporium dehoogii. Next base: position 38,624 of record PGIR01000196.1, read on the forward strand.
TGGAAAATCAAAGACCCAATGTCTAAGGTATCGCCAATGTGATTTGTGATTTGTGATTCGTGATTCGTACAACTCCGCCCGAGACCCCGGTATCATCTTCTACTGTTCCCTCCTAACAACGCGCATGCCAACAAGCGATCACTTCTGCTTAGGATTAGGCATGCCTGTCGAGTCGGGGCCTAATTAAAATATGTTAATTAGCATGGATTCAAGGATAATAATGATATCAAAACCCTGTTGACCTACATTTAATGTACTTATTCAGCTCAGTGTTTCGAGCCGTGAGCTCGGCAAGCTCCTTTTCCTCCCAAGTTTGCTGCTCTAGCTCTTCCAGATCTTCGAGAGTTGGGGCCATCGCCCATCTCTGGGGTGCCATCGTCTTTCTGAGAGGAGTCGGAACTGTAGCACCGCCGGGTGGAGTCGGAATGACCTTCAACTGAAGGGGCAGTTTCATTCCCTTCCTCTTGCGAGAGAGAGAGGAGGGTAAAGGGAGAGAATGGTTATTGTTGGCTTGCTGGCTGGTATTGTCATTCATGGTGAGAGGAAGGGAAAAACAAGATTGGGATTTGTGGATATGGGTAAGAAAGGTATTGCTGGAGTCGAGATGTTGACTTGGTGGTGGTTATGCGAAGTAATGTGGGAAGGGAGTTTTGTAGATGGTGAAGTATCGTATAGCTTGGGAGGGGAGGGTTCAATGTTGTTAGTTTATGTTTGTTTGTTCAAAATTCAGACATCAATAATGAATCACGAAGTCCTGAGGTGCAACAACAACGCGACAATGCATCAACGTGTCTTGATCCAGTTGGAAGGGGCCCAATGTGTGCGTAGGAAGGCGAGATCGCTCCCATCAAGGCGTCATGGTTATAGGAACCAAAACCAATACTTCGGCCAGCTTAAAAACACTTCGAACACGCTCCTTTTAGTTGCCTTCTTATACAACTATAAGCCATTTTTCATGTACTTCTTCTTCTTACAATCCGAAGAGGTTATTTCGGTTGTTTCCCGCGCCAGCAGCCTTGATGGCTTCTCTTGCCTTGGCTCACTCATCTTGTTGTTCTTGATGGACAGCTTGACAGCCTTCTTCGATAGCAAAGACTCGTCCTGACCGAGGTCTCACCGGAATGAGAGAGACGAATTAAGTGCTCTCCCCGCATCACCGTGGAATTAATATAAGGATATACTGACAACCGAATTCATGGCAAAAGCCGGCCGGTAAAGTTCATTTAGATGAGGGCCCGGATTCAGACGGATATGCTCGGCGCAGAACCTTCGACCTGCGATATAGCACACATAACTTCCCTTTGATATGCGCGGTTTATAGAGAAGTAGCCCGAGTCTGAGAATGGAAAGGGAGGCCCTCAAGAGCTCCTTCAGCCAAGTTGTCGACATGATCGCAAGAGTGAAGGTGTCGTCGTTCTTGACCAGGTCGGTCTTGGTGAGCAGGTGGACTAACACCAAAACAGTGGTGGTCCAGCCGTTATGTAATCGAAAATCACGTGAAATGCGTTCCGTGGGGTCCGAGACATCAAAATGGTGGCCACCAACTGAACTCGCCCTGGCTAAGGGGTCTCGCCACGCTACGAGACCCCAGCTAACGCGCCAGTCCTTCCGATTTGAGTTTGAGAGGTGTGTCTTATGTCACCTTTCCATTTGCGGGCAGGCAGTTTTGTTTCATCAATCGGACGGGCTGCAGTTTCCCTCATGGAAGCCTACCAATCTTCGACGGGTTCCTCTGATCTTTTTTTCTGCAAAGCATCGTGCCATTCATTTTCTCGGGTGCATCATTCGTTTTTCAGCGTTTTCCCGACCACGAGTTCATGGCATACTTTCTTCCAATATTATAGCACGCAATCTTTGAAGCTATCCTTCCGAGCCTATCCCTTCTTAGCTCTGTTCTTTCCGTCGCAAACCCCACCAACGCTCCTCTATCCCATCGTGCGATCCCGTCCTCTCTCTCCGCCTGGCGCCGCAGCCCACCCCCAACCATGGGCCTCTTTGACAAGAAACCCAAAATCTTCAAAGGGGTCCAACCCACAAAGATCCGCATCGAGAAAGTCCCAATACCGCCGAAGCCGAAACCCAAGCCCGCCCCTCAACACTCCTCCAACTCCCTCAAACCCTCCTCCTCCTCCCGCGCCGTCTCGCGATCCTCCTCCTCCAGCCACCCTTCGCCCCGCCCCTCACCGCAACCGAGCGCGTCGTCGTCCTCCGAAGCGAAACTCGAGCGCAAGCGCAAATCCAGCGCGCCGCATAAATCAAGAGCGTCCCCCGCCGTCGCGATCTCGCGCGTCGAGTTTGATACGGATTCCGGGTCGGAAGATGACGATGATTGGATTGGCGCGCTGAATTCGCGCAAGAGGCAGAAGAGGGGCAGGTTGGACGATGGGCGATATGTCGATCCTAACCGGAACCTCCGCCACAAGAAGGCGTTTGAAGGTCGCGTCGAGGGATTGAAGTTTATACATGCTGCTCACGTCGCATCACTGGATCTTAAGTGTGTCCCTGTTCTCGGCGCAAAGGACAACGAAGTCGCGGTACGGCTACAATACCCTAGTCTTCAAAGACCGGAGAGGTAAAACAACACTTTTTTTCTTCTTCTTCTACGTACTCAACTTTCGAATACAGCGGACTGACAGGATACTTTTTTTTTTTTTCTGCAGATACGAACTAGTCTGGGGCAAGGATAAAATCGACGCTGTTAATAGCATCATCGCTGTTGTCCAACACGTCGCCGACACGTACCTCACCGAAGAGCAAGCGAAGCCGTTCACCGACCATACGACGGGCATCGTACGCAGACTAGAAAAGGCCTCGAACCACAAAGTCCAGGACCTCGCCGCATTTAAAGAAGCGCTTATCGAATACAACGACAGAATCCTCCGCCTCGTCAAGGACGGCACAGTGGCCAGGAACCTCGATAACAGAAAGGAGCTACCGAGACACTTCGTTTCGTTTATTCTCGAACAGGTGTACGACCGGACCGTCGCGCCCAAGGTCGAACTTCTTGCCAAATATGAGAACGGTACAGACAACGTCTATGGGGAGCTCCTCCACCCCTTCATATCATCCATCCTTGTTGAGAGACTCCAAATGACCTCTGACCAAGTCTTCGTCGATCTCGGCTCCGGCGTCGGAAACGTCGTCCTCCAGGCCGCCCTGGAAATCGGATGCGAGAGCTGGGGTTGCGAAATGATGGAGAACGCTTGCAACCTGGCCGAGGCGCAGCAGAAGGAATTCTCCGCGCGTTGTCTGCTTTGGGGCATAGCCCCTGGTAAGGTGCGGCTCGAAAGGGGGGATTTCCGAAAGAATACGAGGATTCACGAGGTGCTGAAGCGGGCCGATGTGGTCTTGGTCAACAACCAGGCATTCACGTCCCAGCTAAATGACGATCTCGTCCGCATGTTCCTTGATCTCAAGTCGGGATGCAAAATCATCTCCCTCAAGAGCTTTGTCCATGACCACAAGAGCGCCTCGCACAATATCAACGACGTGGGTAGCACCATCCTAGAGGTAGAAGATTGGACCTATCCGGAGGATTATGTGAGTTGGACGAGTGCGGGCGGAACGTATTGTATTTCGACCAGGAAATAAAGGCGGGGGTTCAGGAACCTTCGTGTTTTCAAAACAAAAAAATAAGGTAGGGCCAGGGCTGGTTGGACGGTGTTTTCTTTTTTGAAAGTCATTATATAGACACATATCCTCGGTAGTGCCGAGGGATCACGATGGGAGGTCGGTCATTGTTGTTGCCTAGCGGGCGTTTTGATCGGAAGCCGTGGTTCGGCTTTGCGCAGTCTCATCTCATGCTCTATACCATAAGCGAGAATCGGTAGATATGCGTCGCATAGACTCTAGATAAAATGAGGTTTAACCCAACCATCGTCGTCGTCATCGTCAGCGCCATCGATGTCGCTATCATCGCTATCGTTATCGCTATCGTTATCGTAGCCATTGGCATTTCTCTTCGTCTTTCCGACCTTGTCATGTGAACTCTTCGGGTGAGAGATGGATTCCTCTTTCGACGGATCTGGAGGGCCCGGCATTCGTCGCTTCGTCAGGGCATTTCGTTTCTCAGCTTGCTTGTCCTATCTGCTCGCGTCGAAGAGCGCCTCGTTGGCGAGATTCATCTTGTCGGCCTCGGCACCCTTACTCTTCATCCACCTAGCGATGAGTTCCTTATTCTCCTTCACAACCCTGTCGCGCTCCTTTTCTGTCATTCCAAGTTGTAGATTTAACGCAATCATCTCATCTTGAACATTCTAGCATTGCGCCATATCTTAGTACCTCTCACGTAGTTGGTCCCTGGGGAAAAGAGGCACTTTGGACCCACCGCCGACAACTTTCGCTGCTCGCGAAGTTCATGGTCTCTATCCTTAAGCTTGGTCACGAGCTTGTTTCTCTCGGCAGTTAGTTCGCGTATCGTCCTGTCGCTGTTCTTGGCGGAGCTTTTGGTCTTGTCGACTTCCGCCTCGGCCGTCTTCGTCCTGGATTCGTAGTATCCCTTCGAGCGGAGTGCTTCGGCTAGGTCGCGCTGCAGCTGTGCTACAACATAGTCGTCCCCGCCGGTGATTGGAGGGGCTGCTTGGCGGGATTTGTTGCTGGGCGGTGGGGGCGATAGGGTAGGAGGAGGGACGGATTGTTCGAGGGCGGCCTTTTCGGCCTCGAGAGCTGCGACCCGATCAACGAGCTGGGAGCCTAGTATGATGATAGTCAGCTTGAGGAGTGCCCAAGATTAAGTGCATGGCAATGGAGGTGGGTGGGGGGAGGCGCACAGGCTTCGACGAGCTCCATGTTGACAGGGTTGTTCTTCTCCGCCTGGAGAAGGGCGCTCAGGTATTCGTCCTTCCAGTTTGGCATGGCAGTAATGGTGTGGTCTTTGTACAATGAGGTAGAGGGGGTGTTTAGTAGAGAGTGTATACACTCAGAATCGTGGTTGAGATTGAGGGGAGAATGGGGCGTGAAATTGAGTATCGATAATGTGTGGGACTGGAGCTGTGTCGCTGCTTCAGCTCTATGATGAGGATCAAAGTTGATAATGGTGAACCCCACCCACCATGAACAAGTAAGTTCACTGTGAAATGGGTTTGGCGGGGCAGTTAGACAATGAGGTCAGCACACCTCTCAGAGTTCTGGGATTTCTACGCTCCTACTCTTGCTACAAAAGTGAGACTGAGACTCTCTTCTCGAGTTGGCTGATATAATTACAATCACAATGACTTCATATAGTTTCGGCCGAAGAGACAATGATGAAACATTAGATCCTGAAGCTGAATTTAACTCCAAGTCTCACAAGTCAGCGTCGCTCTTGGCCTCTCTCTCGATTCTGATGCACAATCGTTCGTCACAGGTGAAGCCCGAGGATTAGCCGCAAAAGGGTGCTCTGATCATCCCAACCACACTGAGCTCACTCACTGCCCAAGAGCTTAAGCTTCTAGGCGGTCATTCCAGCCGAGTCCGACGTCTTGTTGTTGCCTTCAGCACTACGCACCCACCCTCAGCCTCTCATTTGAGATGAGACGAAACTTGGTCGACAACAACAGACATAGCGGGCGATGATGAGTTAACCCCCTTTTTCAGATATCCACAAGTACAAGTTGGCCGATCATGGACACTGCTCTACCCCGGGCAACCTGGGAGCAGCTCGGCGATAAGTGGTATCGTCGCATTCAGCATTATACCGAAGTATTTGACCTAGATCTCGATCTCGACAATTATATCATCGCCGGTGCTCCTTACGGTGGCGCCATTGGTACGTTTGAATAGATTTTCGTAATCGGAGGCCCATTTCCATGTCGACGCGAGTGAAGCTATCGCAGCTAGTCTGCTCCTCATCGTCGAGATCCCATTGGGCCGGTATTCTAACCACGACGCAGCACTCTGGAATGATGACACCAAACTCCAACAGTACCAAGCGACTAGAGCCGTCAAACCGAGTATAGACATCTACAACTATGCGGGCAAGAAGCTTCGTAGCATCCCGTGGGAGAAGGGCACCATTAAGGGCTTAGGCTGGTCCGAGGAAGAGCAGCTCCTCGTGGTTCTTGCGGACGGGACTGTTCGCTGTTACGACTTGCAGGGCGACTTTACCCAGTTTTCACTCGGCCATGGGTCAGACAACTATGGCGTACACTCTTGCAGGTATGGATGTATGGCACTTGATTGCCCCGGCCAGTTCTGCTAACACGCCGACCAGATTCTATGATCACGGCATGGTGGCGATGCTCACAAACAATGCCTTGATTACTGTATCATCATACGCTGAGCCGCGGCCGAAACTTCTGGCCAGTGTGCCAGAGGGTGAGGTGCATTCCTGGGGAATAATACCACCGGCTTATACGCTGTCTCGGTCGGTGGAAGTTCTTCTCAGCATAAAAGAGACGGTGTACCTAGTTGATTCGACCGAGTGCGAAGATCGCTTTCTGGACATCGGCCCCTTTAGCCATATTAGTGTTTCCCCCGACGGAAAACTAGTCGCCCTGTACACGAAATCCGGCAAGGCTCATGTGGTATCAAGCGATTTCCAGGAACGATTGGTTGAGCACGACTCGAACTCGAAGATTCCTCCAAAACACGTTGAATGGTGTGGCAGGGATGCTGTGATTGCTTGGGAAGACGAGGTTCATATTGTTGGCCAAGGTGACACGTCCGCCCCTTTCATCTACGACACGAATCGCGTACATGTCATCTCAGGTATGATGCCCCCTCGCCACGAGTAGCGACAACGACAAGAAGAGCAGGCCGCTAAAGTGGACTATAGAACATGACGGCGCAAGAATAATCACGAATGCCTTCTGTGAATTCATTCAGCAGGTTCCTCGGGATACATACCAAGTCTTTGGGCTTTTCTCCGAATCCTCGCCTGCCTCCATCCTCCTCGATGCCATCGCGCAACTCGAGGCCCAGTCTCCCAAAGCCGATGACTACATTCAGCTCATCCGCGGTAACCTGACCGAAGCCGTTAGTACCTGTGTAAGTTTCAATAGACTCCCAACCACCTTCCGACCACCAGCTGTGTCGCTAATACAATGGGGGCCCCGGCGCATGTAGATAAATGCTGCTGGTCGGGAGTTCAATGTGCACTGGCAAAAGCAATTACTGAAAGCGGCGTCGTTTGGTAAATCTGTCCTGGATTTATACAACAGCGATGACTTTGTCGACATGTGCGAGACTCTTCGAGTCCTCAACGCCGTTCGATACTTTGAGATAGGAATGCCGCTCTCGTACGAACAATATCAGCGACTAACGCCCGAGAATCTTATCAAGCGATTAACAAATCGCCACGAGTATCTCTTAGCACTTCGGATTGCTGGCTACCTCCGGTTACCGACTGATCGGATATACGTCCACTGGGCATCTACCAAGGTGCGGGTGGGTTCGGAGGACGATGATACTATATGTCGACTGGTGGTTGAGAAGCTGGCTGGGAAAGCTGGTGTATCCTTTGAGGAAATTGCCCAGGCAGCTTACGATGAGGGTAGGGGCCGACTTGCCACGGAGCTTTTGAACCACGAGCCTAGAGCCGGGCGCCAAGTTCCCTTGCTCCTGAGCATGGAAGAAGATGAACTAGCCCTGGACAAGGCTATAGAGAGCGGCGATTCAGATCTCATACTAAGCGTCCTGCTGGAGCTCAAGAAGAAACTTCCTTTGGCGTCATTCTTCCGAGTCATCAACAACCGACCGGCGGCGACAGCCTTGGTTGAGGCGTCCGCGGCAAGAGAAGGAGATAATACGCTCCTAAAGGATCTCTACTACCAGGATGATAGGAGGGTCGAGGGCGCGGACGTCTTCATTCGCGAGTCGCTGGTACAGCCCGATGCTCGAACAGCCTCGGACAAGTTGGCGCTGGCGGCCAAGTTACTCTCGGAATCCCGGGATACCAATTTCGAGCTCCGGGCTCTGAAGGAGGCGACTATGCTCCTGCGCGCACAAGAGTCGTTCGATCGGGATTTGACCGATACGTTTACGGGGCTCAGTGTGAACGAGACGATGTTCAAGCTCATCAAGCTCGGGTATTACGGAAAGGCAAAGAAGATTCAGAGCGAATTTAAAGTTCCGGATCGTGTGGCATGGTGGATACGGTGAGTTTGTGGAACCCCCCGTGCGTCCCTTTCTTTTCTGCCCCTTCATGCTACCTACGATTGCACCGGGGAGGCGCATATGGGGAATTTATTGCAGGAGCCTGAGATACTAATCTATGTCCTGCGTAGTCTACGGGCTCTTGTCGCCAAACGAGATTGGGATGAGATTGCCGAGGTGGCCAAGACGAAGCGGAGTCCGATCGGATGGGAGGTGAGTAATACTTTGGGTGTCGTTTCTTTCCCTATCTGTCAAAACCAACCTCATTCTAGCGAGCGAGGGATTTTTTCCCTTTCGTTGGGGGCCCGATGTGAATCTGCATGAAACTGACCATGATTTCCCTTCTTACACCATTAGCCGTTCTTCAACCTCACCCTCCAGGCCGGGAACCCGAGACTCGCGGCAACATTTGTGCCGAAATGCACCAACGTGGAGCACGGCGAGACCATTATCATGTACGAGAAGTGCGGATTGAAGGTAAAGGCGGCCGAAGAGGCCGCGAGGCTCAAGAACAGAGAGGCGTTCAACAAGATTCTGGAGGCGGCGGGGAGGAATACGCATGAGGGGAGGGAGATTGAGAGGATTGGCGCGGCGGTGTTTAAGTCGTGAGTAAAAATCGAGCATATTTAAGTACTGTTTGTTATATAGAAGCTCGTTTTCTCTGTGTGGATGTGTAAGTCGAGTATCATTTTCCAGGTAGTTAGTGAGGCCATGTCTATGATGGATTGAGAGTACGAAGTACGAAGTAGGTAATACCACACTGGCTTATTCCTCGTCGTGTTTTATGCATTTGATTATTTTTAGCTTCTATCCGTCTTCTTCTTAATGTTCTATACCTCGGCATTTTGTTCCTTTTTATTTTATTATTTAATTTTTTATTCTTTATTTGCTATTTTCCCTCTTCTCCTGTGGTTCTGTTCGTAAACATCCCGGCTCATTTTTCCTTTAGTTCTCCGTTGACTGGACCCTACACGCATGGGTTCGTCGCCACCAGGTGGAGAAAGGGACATCCCAGATCGGTGTTCTCCGCATCTTGGCATGAGGGGGCACGTCAAGTCTAAAGTCACGAGGTTGGGAGGGGAGAAATTGGGGGTGGCACGCTTTTTTTCGAGCAAAAGTGAGGCGGTCGGTTTTTTCGCCATCCCTGGTCGTGCTGTAGACCCGGAAGTCTAGCGCCTCCTCCATCCCCCGGCTGTCAAGCGACTTCTTTCTTCTTCGAGGGGGGCCATTTCCTAGAAAATTTGAAAAGGAAAAAAAAGTAAAATAAATTTCCGAGAAAAAAAAAACTTCCGTGTTACTTCGTATATTCTAGAGAATTCTGCTTGATGGATCGTTTATGCCTTGCTTGATCTTGAGAGTGGGGAGTTGACGGCAAGGGGATCATGCAAGGAAAGGAGTAGGGTGGACCCCACCCTTGTCAATGCATCAAGACGGGCGGGCAGGGCAGTGTTTAATGCCTCTGGATGCGCTTAGATTACGCTAAGTCGTACATGTGCCTATGAAGTAAACGAAGTATGTGAACTATTTATGCGACAGAGAGTCGATGGAGTGTGTTGGTGCTTCCTTCGTACGAGAAGTGGTAGCTCGTTCGTATGACGGGACTGGAATGCAGCTAGTTACCTTTGCAACTATCTTGCATCTGCCGAGGTGCTAGACATTTACATCCCAGATCGTGGGATGTTGAGGGACAGTGAGGATGACGAAAGGATCATTAATGGGAATTAGGGCAGCTGTCCGACTCAGACTCTGTTGCTTCTTCCAAAGTGATAGACAGCGGGGTGCATGATAGGGTCACGGCCAAGGTGGGTGCCCTGCATTATTTCTCTTTTCGGGCTGGTATAAAATTTGATGTCTAACCTCATGCCCGCACGGGGTTCCTATTTTGAGACTTTTCTCAGGCTTGAGACAGTTATTGGGTTCTACGAAGTAGACAGAGCTGGGTATTGATTAATGGTTAATGATTACCTTTGTATAGAACCGAGACATCAGTGATCGTCTGGCGGCTAGGGCTTCCTGGAATGGAACAGGTCAATGCCAATGTCTGAACAATGAAGCCCGGTTCCCGGTTTTCGGGGGGAAGATCCGAGCTACTTGTGCATGCCGTTTTCGAGGGTTCAGGGCTCGAGCTGACCTCCCTATTCAGAGCAACAAGTCGAATGCCAATGACACCAACAGTATACTTCGTACTTTGTACATACATACGCCATATCGAATCGGCAAATAGTTCCAGATCCGCAAGTTGGAGAACCAGCGGCAAAGTAAATGTTGGGTCTTGGGGGCAAGGTACACACATCGATATAAGCCAATCATATCAATATTATATCATCCGATCTAGCAATACAAAGTCGGCGATTTGGAGCGGCGTCGGAGATCTCAGTTCTTAACAGTGAGTTGAGTTCATGGTGAACCCTTTTTGGGGGTTGAAAGTAAAAAACGCCTTCATCAAATCAGATCAGAAGCCGTCACATCACAGGAGACGCCGACAGTAGAGGGACCCCGCCCTATGAAATACGTTCCTGACAATGGTAAAATTCTGACATTTTTGCAACATGGGAGTTGGATCAGTATGTGTTCGTCCTGCCAAGACGCCAAACGTTGAAGTATAGGAAGATGGCTCCCTAATATTGGACATTTGATGTTCTAAAACGAGTTATTAACGCCAGATAACAGACTGACCGTTATGACGCCAGATTCTCGTCAGTCACGCATAGCTTGCTCGCCTGGTATTAGGTCACAGAACAATGTTGATGCTCATACACTGCCCTACAGCCTCAGGAGCTGTTCTTTTTTGTCCATCTGCCTCTCGATTTCTCAAGAAGATACTTCGTGCACTACCAACCTCACTGCTTTCTAGATTATGTCCAGGGTCCAGGTGACTTGACGTGCTGCCCTAGCATCAATGATCATTGTCCATCCAACGAGAGCGCCTGCAATTGCCCTGGCTTGTGACAAGATAGGCTTGACCTCCGCTGTGGTGTACGGGCTAAGTATCTCGTACTTCCTGTTAGTGACTGCTACCCCTGTCCTCATGTCCTTATGTAGGCGTAAATGGAGGCAGGTTCGGCGTCCGAAGGTATCTTGTACCTCCCAACTCAGGCCAGAGACAACCAGAACAGCCGGTCGGCACCGCAATGTAATGCCCTCAATCCAACGTGGTGATGTTACGACGCCGGTACTTTGAAGGCATGCCGCTGAACAGGAGAAAAAGGTAAACTAGGGCTAGTGAACTGCCTGGAAACTCAATGTTCCGACGAGTGTGGGCGTGAAATAGCTTCAATGCATTTTCCCATCCCCACTGCAAATGGGAAATGGCAAATGCCAGTCTCTTTTCGCGCTAAGCACAAGCAGATATCGATCAAAATGGTTGATGTATCCAGTGCCGTTCCTCAGCCTGTGCGTGCATACTTCGTGCAAGTAGCGTACTACCTTGAGGTACACGCGGATGGGCACTGTACTCACATGGCGTACTTCGTACCTTGCACTTCGTGGCTCGTCCTTAGCTCGTCACAGCTTGGAAAGCATCATCCAGTCCAGGCCATTCGATCGGTTGGGTCCGGTTCGAGTCCCGCCATCTTCTTAAGACTCCACTAGTTTACGAGGTCAAAGTAGCATCGTGTAGCTGAAGTAACAAATGAACCTTGAAGCCAAGCAGAAAGACAGTCAAGACCCAGTCGAGTGGAGCGCACCTGGTCACCCACGCCCGGGACCACCTCAGACCTGATCAGAGACCTAACCTTTTGGCAGCCCATTAATATCATTTGTGTTTCCTGGAGACCTGACGGCAGCTGGCTCGCTGGTGTTATATCTTTTGCTTCCCTCTTTGCCACTTCAAGACTACTTCTCCTCCCCGACCCTGACCCTGCATTTTTCTCGTGAATCCTGGCTTGTGAAGCTTGTGTTTCTTTTCTTCGATTTACCAGTTTCCTTCTGGCCTTTTCTCTAAAGCGAATCCGACATCGACGATCCTTCAAAAACGTCTATTGTCAACTCATGGGAAGCTCTACTTGGCATTAGCGCAGAGATCAACAACAAGCAGTATACTCGCCTCACACGTATAATCCCCAGTCGCTTATACTTCACCGCCCAGCCAACCCCCCCCTATACTCTCTCCGCTTCGAACCTGGACCCTCAAAACGACTTGCTCTCGTGCTCTCCTACTCTAACACCTTTTCGCTTGTGAACTCGATTCGAACCCCTCCTGCGTTATATGAGACATCGTCTCATCCACACGACTTCGTGCCAACTCTTCCACTTGCGCCTGGGTACCAGCCAAAGCAGCAGGTGCCATCAAATCAGGACCTTTCCATTATTTCAGCAGCTAGTCTCGAGTCTGGGCCAACACCAGCGCCCTATGCCAGGCTTGGAGCACTAAGTGATCTTAGCAAATTCATCTTCCTCTACCTGGGAAGTCCAGCAGTTAATTCTGCTGGTATTCTGCCCACTGCACTTGCATCACAACAACAAAGGTGCAGGGCTCTCTATTATCTCTCACCAACACGGGACATTTTGGCCAGGCCTTATTATTACCTGACCATATAACATCATAACATTTTCCTCTCAAGGTGGCCTGCTGTGCAGTGCAGCTCCTAAAAAAGGAGCTTCTGTTATCATCACTGGCTACCTGTTAATGTTATAGCTCCCATTGTATTGCTACCGAATGATACTATCGATCCAATCGCTCCATCACCCCTTCCAGCTTATTATTATTCCTCCTGCTCCCTATTATTCAGCACGGGCGTTCTTCTTTTTTACGAACAGCCAAACAGCGGCAGCTCACACTCCAAAATGTTCACCCAACCATTCTCTTCTCCAGCGACATCCTCACCCACCCCCGTGGTCTCATCCCATGCCTCAGTATCCTCCAGGAGTAGCCGCCTCCGGGGGCTCAGCTACCTAAGAAATTACACACAGAGTCACCTTCTATCACGCGATCAAAATTCTTCCTCTTCATCATCTTCAGCGACATCTCCACGATCTTCTCGCCCTCTCTCGCTCTCAGCTCTATCTCGCTCTTCTGGCTTCTCCCACTCTCACTCGCTCCACAGCCCAACCTCTGCTTCCCCTTCCACCAGCACTACTACCACCACCACCACCACCACCACCACTCCTGCAGCCCTGACTGCCACAGCGAATTTTGACGGCCAGCCCACCGAACCAGCGCATTCTAGCAATCGATTCTCCACAATCGAACCTCTTCGAGAACCATCCCCTACTTCGACTTCTCCTACGTCTTCGTCGACTTCTGCAAATAATATCGCAAACTCAAATATTGGCCCCTCCTCGATTGCTCCGATCGCTCCTATTCCTGTCGAATCGACTCTCCCAGACGCACCACCACCTGAGGCGGATGCCACCAATCCCAGCGCTCCTCAAAATACCGACTCGACTTCTCCCGAAAACGACGCCACTCACCATCCCCCAGACGAAGACATCATGCCTCGTACCCGTGAGAACGGGGCGTCGACCGCCTCCGAAAGTCTCCCCTCTATACGTTTTTCGTCCTATTACGACGCGAGGGCGCCTCGACCCTCTCTGAGTTTCCTGCCCGTCTCGAGAACGCTTCCTACCGGTTCTGAAGTGATCAAGGTCGGCAGGTATTCCGAACGCGATGCACAGCCTCAGGTTCCGCCGAACACGCCTTCCGCTGCGCCCGTGGGCTTTAAGAGCAAGGTTGTGAGCAGGCGACATTGCGAATTCTGGTTTGAGAACGGAAAGTGGTACATCAAGGATGTCAAGAGTTCGTCTGGCACCTTTTTAAATCACATTCGTCTGAGCCCTCCCGGCACGGAGTCGAAGCCGTACATCGTCAACGATGGAGATATTATCCAGCTCGGAATTGACTTCAAAGGAGGAGAGGAGATGATTTTCCGATGCGTGAAGATGCGACTAGAACTCAACAGAGGCTGGCAGAGTAAACTCAATAATTTCAAGTACGTCCGTCCTACTTCATTCTCGGCCCCTCTGCAACACAAGAGATGCCCCCTCGCCCTTGGCACCTTCCTTCGAATATGGCCATTGTCCCCTTCAATTTCGCTTTTGAGGCATACGAGTCTAATTTTCTTGTTCTGATGATAGCATGTCCACGCACAAACGTCTCCGAAACCTCGCTTCCAATGCCTCTGGCAGCAACTCGTCCCAGGACTGTTCCATTTGCCTAAACTCCGTTGCGGTACGAACTGAACCCAACCTTATTTGTTAACCTTTCCAATTCGGAGTTTTGTATATCGTGTAACTCGCAGAACTAACACATGGTACAGCCCTGCCAAAGCTTATTTGTCGCACCATGCTCTCACACATGGCATTTCAAATGCATCAAGTCGCTGCTAACATCGCCGCAATATCCAATCTTTGTGTGTCCCAACTGCCGCGCTTCGGCTGATCTAGAGGCGGAAGTGGAGGATCCTTGTGAGGAGTGGCAACAGCTTACGGGCGAAGAGTCGGCGAACGACGAGTCGAACAATGACCCGGCTAGCACCGCTGCAGACGCCACGTCTGTGGATTCTCATCTTCAAGTGCCGGAGACGAGCGTTGCAGACGTCGGCGATGTGACGATGCAAGTCGATATCGCCACTCCCCCTCGGTCGGACCAGGCTCTCCCTGCCAATAGGTCACAGAACTCTTCTGACCCGGTTCCCATCCCCCCGTTACTCCGGAGCCAGGCCCGCCCTTTGCCTGCCGGTCTAGATGTCCTAACGAACGGTCACGAAGGTCCCATTACGCCTAGGAACAATGCTGGTCCTTGGGTCTTCGACGGCAGTGCGGGTATCGCTGGACTCGCACCAGGACTAGCAGGGGCTGATGTCGCTCTTGGCGAGATGCGGAGTCTTGACTCTGCCGCAATGGAATCGGTGGGACATTCATAGGAGAGCCTACCGATGCCAAGTCGTCGTTATTCTTGCTGCCCTGCGGAGGATGAATGGGACACCATCACCTAAAAGCGGCATATAACAGTATCCATTATCATTTCAATTTCGGGCGGTTGGTCTCTTATATTTATTTTCTCTTTCTTTTTTTTTTTCTCGATTTACTTGTCGGCAAGCGAGTAATGCATATCTCAACCGTCGGGAGTCCCTCTGGACTGGAGTTTTCTACTCAAACTGGGCCATGAAGAACATTCCATGGCAACCCACACCGGCCGATACACCATCCATTTTTATTTTCCACGGGTACCTTGGGTCTCCTCAGGAGTATCCTAGATAGTTATTATGTCTAGCGACGGCGCACATACCGCAGACAAACGTCATTTGAGTTTTTTCAAATACCCCATCGAGGAGGAGGAGAAATAAGCTAGAAGTCAAGGTCCAGAACACACCGCGCATAACATATATATGGCGTTTGGCACAAATGGAGTTTGGGAGAGAACATTGATCTGAAATCCAGGCGCTGGAGGTCAAGCTTTACATGGGGTCTCTATATGGGCCCCTTTTCATAGGGACGGACAAGACGGGATGGGCGGGGGCACGACAACTGTTCCGGGGGTCGTTTTTGGGGGGACCATGTCTCTCTCTCTCTCTGTTGTTTTCCTCTGATTCCCCCCTCTTCGGCCTCTTTTGTTCCCTGCATCTTTCTTTCCGCGACTTATGGTGGTTTTTTTCGGGACTGCCGATATTCTTTTTATAGCCCATCACTCTCCTTGTTTATATGCATTATTGGCGCTTTCTGTTTATGATTCTAAACGTTTTCTTTCGGTGCCTTGCATGTTTGACCTTATGTCTGTTCGGCATGATTCCCCGTGCCTCTAAACTGAGGACTCAAGAAGTTGTTTATATTGACCATGCCCGTGAGCTATTGACCCTGCCCATGAGCTATTGACCATTCCCATGAGCTATTGACCCTGCCCATGAGCTATTGATGTTTTGTTTTTTCTTTCTTTTGAATTCGTGGAATTCGTGCAGCGGCCTATTGTACGCCCCCTACTTAAAGGTCAGCCAAACGCCTTCTCACGCCTCTCCTATCTTTTTCTTCTATTCCTCATCCCATCACAACACCTAGCCAAACTTGATCCAAGGTAGCTCGCAAAGCCTCTACCTGCCCAACATGTCCCTAAATTTCCCACCAGAGGGGTACAATCTCACCGAAAATCCTCAAGTATTGCCCCGGCGCCTTTTAGGCCTCGAATGCGACAAGGTCTTCGTCGAATTCCTACACACTACCGGAGCGGAGAATGCCAAAAACCACGTTATCATAAAAATCGACTTCAAGACTCCCTGTGATACTTACGTGGGCGCCCGGGTGTCCATGGACGTTGAGTTCAACTTGTCTGATGACTCTCGGCCGGGACGTAAGCCCGGCAAGATGCTGGTGAAGCCGGTTTCATACGTCTCAGCATCCACGAGTTCTGCGCGCACCTTCCAGGTCAGGGTGCATCATAGCCTTCCGTTCGAGTACGTCATCAACACCCTCCTGCATTTCAAGTTGCATGTCTTCTACTTTGTTAGCATTGGTGATTGGTACTACGGCTGCCGCGATTTTATGTAAGTCTTTAGCGCCTAATGCATATCCTAGCCGCAGCTAACCATCCCACCTCAGCGCACAAGCCTTGACTAGATTTCACAGGATAAAATTCATAGACCCATATATCGTTCACTCCATCCCAAACCACCCGGAGATGCCCTTTAATAGTATCTTTGATGCCCTAGGAATGCAGTTCGGTGACTGGGGGTTTTCTGCTTTCCCTATCGACAGAGGCACTTTCCCCGAGTACCAGCGTGATGAAGAAGGACTGCCATACATCTGCACTTCGAGAGCAGAGGAAGTTGAGTCGTTGATTTCTAGCCTGTAAACTAAGGGATATGCCCTAGTCATTTGTGTATAGTTAGAGGGGGGCGTTCGGGCTTAGAGTTTAGACAGGCTAATATATTTCTCTATGATAACTCTGCAATTTCGAACCCCAACTTCGCACTCTTATTTTGGAAGCAACTCAAGACGGCAAAGCAGGTGATAGTCGCAAGGCCATAGTGAAGAGGGTTGATGTAACTCAGGGAGGATTGTTGGAGCTTCTCCAACTGGTTGGGGTAAGGGGCTGGCGGTGAAAGCAGAATTTCCATTCGTTTCGACTTTCCCCCAGGCAGCCGGCGGCCGGAGGTCGCAAATGAACTTGGACCCATCACCATGGGCCCCATAAGATCTAATAATGGGACTTATCAAGACCGTCAGTCATGGGCACTTGTACTAGGGCACTTATGTCCCGCTTAATTTTGCGTGTCGCTTCTCCAGGGGAGAGGACGTATTTAGAGAAACTAGATGGGAGGATGCTCGCATCAGCAAAGTCGATCACGCTGATATGGTTGTTATCGTCTATTATAAAGTTCCCAAGCCACACGCCAGAGTAACAGAAGACCATCGGCTCACGTGAGAGGTCTTGGACTTGACTCTTTTTCTTTGTCATCTTGAGAAACTGCACAAAGATGCAAAAGGATTGGTTTCATAGAGCATGCAGGTAGTTGGACTCGAATATCGCTCATCTCTTACAAGATTAAGGTGGTCCTCGAGCTGCCCAACGTTCTGGTAGTGGCGTGGTGCCTCTTGGCAGTCCAAAAAAAAAAATGCCGAATCTTGCCTCCATCAACAGCAGCTGGGCTAGATTCTAGGGGAACCGGGATTCGGTGAAGCTCAGAAAGAGCGAAGGCAATAAGGGGATATATAGAATCCTGCCGAGCAGGGTCTTCTGTGGCCTTCAACCATTCACCAGCAGTTTTACCTGGAACGAATTCCATGACAATATACAACTTGCAATATCCAGAACTAGGGGGTGCTTCTATCTTGCTAGCGTAGAATATCCTGGGAGCCTTGGCTGGCGACTTGAGGCGACGTAGCTCTTCGTATGCCATCATTTGTGCCGGTATTTCGTTCCAGAAAACCGACGTGCCGTATTTGATCCAGAATACCGGCGCCTCCGGCGGATTGGCGAGGCCCATGTTATAACCCCAACCCCGTGGGTGTTCTGCAGTGCAGAACTTTACGAGCTCAGAAGGAGTTGGAATTTCATACCCATCGGGAGGAGGGAGCCCGTGATATTCCCCAACAACATGAACAGAGGGAGTAGAAGCCATGATGGAGATATCAAGCTGATGCCTTGGCTGGATATGGAGGTGAGGCTAGTGTGAGGATGGATGACGGAAGGCTGTTGGGCGGTACAATTGTGGGGAGGTGCTTCTAATGTGGGACCTTGTTAAGGCGTCACGCAGCAATCCCCAGGTCACTCGGACCTATTGGATAGGCCGGGAACCGGCCAGTCATAAACTAGATTACTTCTTGGTAGGACCGGACCTCGGGGCATAAACACCGTCGAAAAAGGACAACTTTGGAAGATATATCAGTCAGACTCGACTTTGTAAATTTTGTCAAATATATATACAATTAAAACAGTGAAACAATTGAAGAGAGAAAAGAATATAGGAGGGGGAAAATCGAAGGCCTTGTTCTTATTGTCTTTAATCTGCGCTGGTGCAACTTTCAAAGGCGGACCGATGAAGGAAGTACCATTGTACCAATTCATGCTGACAAAATCCCCGGTTATCTTATCACCGAACTCGCCTTTTCCACCTCGCTAGGCTCGGCTGGCATATTTTTTCATCAAACTTCCAGCATCGTAGGTCCGCGACGATTCCTCAGAATTCCCGGCGAAATACTTTGGAAAATTATCGCGATAGGACCTGACTCGAAATTTGAGATACGAGCGAATAAGATACTCTTTTCGAGATGTTGCGATCGCTGGTTTCCCGCGCCTCGAGCCGGACGGCGGCGCCCTGGTTGACGAGGACGGTAAAGCCGGTTGTTGCACGACCTGCGGTTGCGACGAGGTCTCTAGCTACGGTAATCGTGTGTTGAGTCTCAATTTCATACCATTGTCTTTCTGGGAGGGGATATCGTTTACTAACCGAATCTCCGATTTAGGACCCCACAGAGTTAGACAACATTACCCGGCTTCCAAATGGCCTCCGCGTCGCCTCCGAAGCCCTCCCAGGCTCCTTCTCCGGCGTAGGCGTCTACATCGACGCCGGTTCTCGATTCGAAGACGAATCCCTCCGAGGCGTAAGCCACATAATGGACCGCCTAGCCTTTAAATCGACGTCGAAGCACAGCGCCGACGAAGTCCTCGAGCAGATCGAGATGCTCGGCGGAAACATCCAGTGCGCCTCGAGCCGCGAGGCCATGATGTACCAGGCCGCGACCTTCAACTCGGCCGTCCCCACCGCGCTGGCCGTGCTCGCCGAGACGATACGCGATCCGCAGATTACCGAGGATGAGGTGGCGGACCAGCTGGATACGGCGGCGTACGAGCTGCAGGAGATTTGGGCGAAGCCCGAGATGATTCTCCCCGAGCTGGTGCACACGGCGGCGTATAAGGATAATACGCTGGGGAACCCGCTGCTGTGTCCCAAGGAGAGGCTGGATCAGATTAATGTTGCGACTGTGCAGAAGTACCGTGAGCTGTTTTATAGGCCGGAGAGGATGGTTGTCGCGTTTGCGGGCGTGGATCACTCGACCGCTGTTAAGCTTGCGGAGCAATATTTTGGCGATATGAAGTCGGCAGAAGATCCGCTCTTGTCGAGGACGGGGTCGGAGACTTCCCTGGATTCACTGAGCTCCCAGAACAGCTTCTCGTCTTCCTCGTCCTGGTCGTCGTCAGGATCCTCCCAAGTGTCCGGAGGAGCCATGGCCGCCATGAAATCCCCCGCCAGCCTCCTCTCCAAAGTCCCTTTCTTCAAGAACCTCTCCACTTCCGCCCCCACCATGGCCTCGATCCTCAACGCCACCCCATCACAAGACATTTTCCGCGCCGCCCAATACACGGGAGGCTTCCTCGCCCTTCCTCCCCTACCACCTTCCCCCAACCCCGCTCTCCCCAACTTCTCTCATATCCACCTCGCCTTCGAGGGCCTCCCCATCGTATCCGAAGACATCTACGCCCTCGCGACACTACAATTCCTCCTCGGCGGAGGCGGCTCCTTCTCGGCCGGCGGGCCCGGTAAGGGCATGTACTCCCGCCTCTACACGAACGTGCTCAACCAGCACGCCTGGGTAGAATCCTGCATCGCCTTCAACCACACCTACACCGACTCGGGCCTCTTCGGCATTTCCGCCTCGTGCATCCCCGGCCGGACGGCCTCTATGCTCGACGTCATGTGCAGGGAGCTCCGGTCCCTCACCCTCGACTCGGGCTTCTCGGCCCTCAACGAGACGGAGGTTTCTCGCGCCAAGCACCAGCTCCGCTCCAGCCTGCTCATGAACCTCGAGAGCAGGATGGTCGAGCTCGAGGATTTGGGTCGACAGGTTCAGATCCATGGACGGAAGATCCCCGTTGCGGATATGTGTGAGAAGATTGATAGGTTGACCGTGCAGGATCTTAGGAGGGTGGCGAGGAATGTGTTTGGTGGGTTGGTGGAGGGCTCGGGTTCTGGTGCGCCTACCGTCGTGTTGCAGGAGTCGCAGCCTGTTGGGCTAGCGAGCTGGAGTCAGATTCAGGAGATGATTTACGGCTGGGGTCTTGGGAAGAGGTGAGGTGACATGTTGGGGTCGACATAACGCAATTTCGTGTCAAACTGGTTTGTTCCCTGGATAGGGGAGTGTAAGAATGATGGGGGCTCGGTATATTCTTGAAAACATACATACACACACGCGCATCTCTGTGGGCTTGGCGTCCTTTGTATAATAACTATCACAGACGAATTTCCTTCTTTCTTTTTGTATAAATCGGAATCACTGAAACGGGACGGAGAAAAGCGTGTGGATACAGGAAGATAGGCATCTACGATGCGAGTATGACACGGAATAGGCTCCTCACTTCATCAAGGAAGAACGCGGTCAAGATTCTAGTAGATTCTAGTGTCCAAATCTCTCGCATTCTTAAGCAAAATAACACCATTTATCCAGATGTCGTTTCTTGGGTCGGAAGACCAAACCAGTTCTATGTCACAATAAAATAAACGCCATTCTTGTAGTCGTTAGATGATACCGATCCAAGCCCATCCCTTATATCTCGCCATGTAACCCCTTCAAAAAAGAAAACCATAGAAATCGCCGAACTAAAACAAACAAGAAGCAGAATAACCGAGAAACGGGGTGAAGAAAAGGGAACTGTCTGCTAGCCTCATAGTTTTGACCGTACGGCCTCTAGCCTATACTTTACGTCCTTGAGCGCTTTCGTAGTGGGTTTCCAGTCGTCGAATTGTCTAAGCAACTGATCGGTCTCGGACGAGAGCTCCGTCTTGACGAAATCTTCCTCGAGAAGACCGCGCATGACCCAAGGGAGGAGGTAGGGGTTGGGAGAGGCGAGGGCGCCGTGCTTGTGAACGCAGCAGGCAGTATTGGTTGGTATATCGGTCGTTTCGAGGGCGTGGGAGACGGCGAGGCTAGATGCTAAGTGAGTATAATGACTTGAAAAGTGGAGACTCGAGAGCAAGGAATCATACTCGTAAACTTGGTCGTCATAGTAGAGACGAGAGTGACCTTCACCGCCATACAAACTTCCCGCTAGTGGGATAGAGAGTTCACGGATAAGACCGTGGTCGGACACGCCAAGGTTCCTCAACTTCAAAGCGAACCCAACAAGGTGCGCAATACTAAAGAGATACGTCAGCAGTGTTCAAACGGATTTCGAGGAGGTTACCTACAAGTCGGGCGCATGAATACGGCCGTCGATGAAGACTGCTCTGTAGATGTATGGGTGGTCGGCGGGAGAACAGACAGCAGACTAGGTAAAAAGAGGCGTTAGCCGGGGGTTTGACTACGGTTACTGGAGCATTTCATTTCTCATACCTCCATAGGGACCAATTGATCATCGATGCTGCCGATGAAGGTAATTCGGACTCCGTACTCCAGAACCTCCTTCAAAGCCGTCTCGTATCGCTGGGACACTTCACTTGCTGGATTGGCAAGCTCCCATAACTCAGCTGCTGCACCCATAAACATGCCCATGCTGGACTTGTAATCAGGGAATGGTCCCAAAGTGACCCCAGCTAAGGAGAAAGGATTAGTGAATGTCTTGGAATTGAAAAAGAATTTGAGGACTAGGAGGAAACGTACCCATGGCACAGACGCCAATCTTGGCGTTCTTGATAATTCCCAAGTCAATGAGTTTCGCAAGCAAGATAATGCTTACAGGAACGCCCTGGGAATGGCATGCAACGATAACCAGGTCGGCGGTTCGTAGGTGGTCAATCCAGTTGAGCAACAGCGTCCAGAGATTGCTCACACGGTCAGCAATCTTCCCTTCGCCCTCAAGCGCCACCGTCTCAATGACACAGTCCGACTGCCCATTTGCCTCTGCCCATCGTCGAATGGCCTCCGCGCCAAGATTCGCAAACCGAATCGACGTTCCCGTTGGTTGTCCGATAATAGCCTTCAGATACGCTGCCGGGAACAGCCCATGGACCCCGATCGAGATCGCTTTCTTGATCTTTGGTGGCTCTTTTACTCGATAAACGTGGTTCGCCGGCGCTTGCCTTGTCCGTAGAAGGAAGTCGGTAATCTGTCGCATGATGGACGGATTGCCTTTCATACTGTAAGTGCTCCGGAAGGATGGAAGGAGGAGATTCGGTGGGAGAGTAGCGGTAGATGGCTCTTTTGCCTGCGAGGGAGTCTTCGCGGGGGTTATGGTAGGTGGAGGTGTAGCCTGTTCGGCGGGTACGGCTGCCTGTTTGGCACCCTTTGCAGGCTTTCCATCCTGAGGGGCCGGTGTCGTTGGGGTGATTGGAGCCACGTCAATATCCATCGACTGCGGGCGATTCCTCTTATTCTTTGCTCGAGGAGTAGCAGGTGTGGCCGCCTTTTTCTTTGACTCAGCCACCTCTGCCGGCTTCGGCTGGCTAAGCTCAGAACTGGTCGCGGGCTGGGGTTGCGATTCTGAACCTTCGCCAATAACGGCTAGCTCACCCACTTCTGCCGGTTGACTCGTGGTACTTCGGGACTTTGCGCGACCGTTTCGCGACCAAAACGCCCAGGTCGACCCTGCTGAGGGTGGCTGCACCGGTTCAGGCTCCGTCTTTGGACCTGCCTCGTCACCTTTGGAATCTGGAGGACTTGCGTCGGTCATGACGACATCTTCGGAGGCCGGAGGCACCGGTGCTTCCTCCACAGGTGTTGCCTCTGCTGCGGTGGGGAAAACCTCGGGCGTAGGTCCCGTCCATACCGTGGTCGAAGAGGACCAGAATCCGAACCAGTAGCTAGTGGACGTAGTAGTTTGGTCCAAAGTGGTGTCGGCCGACTGAACCTCTCCAGGCTGTTCAGAAGTCTCCATAGGAGTAGAGTCTGCGGACTGTTCCAACCCTTGCTGTTCTTCCTCTTTTACATTGGTCTCGTCTGTGTTCGCCTCTGGGATTTCCGTGACCTCTTGTGGTAGCTCAGAAGGAGGTGCCGGCGACCGACCAAACCACGTGAACCAACCAGACGAGGTGGAGCGCGAGTGGGAAATTAAGATATCGGGTTTAGATTCGTCCGTGGCGTTGGGTTCTTCGTTGTCGGGCGCCGATGGCGCGTCTGTGACCACGGTAGATTCGTTTGAGTGAATCTGGTCATCTTCTTCAAGATCCATTTTCCTATCGGTTCGGCTCGGTACGTCCTCTTGTGATGTAGTCTCTTGGGCAGTCTCTGAGGTTTCTTTAGCCTTAGTGATTGTGCGCTGGGACGGGGCCAGGGATGCACTGGAGGGAGATCGGTGAAGACTCGAAGTCGGGGTCCGTCCGGCTTCGAATCGCGTAAAATCGGGCGTGCTTCCGGCTTTCATGGTTCCTCCAAGGATATTCTCTCTTGCAACTTGTGTCGACGGGGCAGATTTGGGCACTCGTGGCCACGATCCATACCAGCTGCGAGTTTTGTGAACCTTGAAGGGTGTGGATTAGTACAAAGCAAACCTCCAGACGCATGCTATAAATTACCAACCTGTTTATTTAGGTTCTGGGCAGCCCCCGGGATGTCTCGCCCGGCCGACTTCTGGGTTTGGGGAGGCGGTGGTGGCATCTCGTGTTGTGATGCCTGTGATACGTTGGAAGATTCCGGGATCGAGCTTGGTTGGTTGTTGGCATTCGGCGGCGATTTGGAGCTGGACGAAGCGGCGGATGAGGAAGAGGACGGATTTGGCCTCAGCCGCTTCCGGGGCATCATCTTCACAAGCTGGCGAAGAGGGAGAATGTGCGAAGTCGACGTCCCCATAAATCGAACGTGAGCCTGACTGGGGACGCCGTGTTATTCCGGCTGCCTTGGGTCTTGGGTGGTGTCGTCACCGGATTCTAACTGGTTTGTACTTTTATGGACCCCTCCAAGTCAACGTCTCTGGTCCACAATGGTGCCGCTTGTGCTTGTGTTGATTGGCTGCAGTTGCTTGACCACTCAACATTACATGGCTGATTCTCGGCTAAAGTTCCTTATCTTATCGTCTTTTTTTTTGGTGGGGTGGGATCCACTAACAGCTGCAACAATTGAAGGGAAGGAACAGAAAAAAAAAGTAGAAAAAAAATAAAAATTTCTAAGCTTCAGTTTTCTTATAACACCAGAGCGCTGGGTTACATGTCCAACATATCCCCTCGGCCTTTCACGCACCCACAATGAGTGCTGTAAAGAGGAAGGGCGGCCCTAGTGTCAAGGGCACGAAAGAAAACCCGGCGAAGCGAAAGAAATTCGATACACCAGAGAAGAAGAGCGCCAAGTCGCCCAAGCAGCAAAATGGAACGAAGGCGCCCGCGCCCGCAAAAGCGTCGATCTTGACGAACCCTCAGGCGCCGAAACCCTCGATATTGTCCTCGCTCAAGGATGATGAGCCGATGTTCCCTCGAGGAGGGGGTAATATCCTCACTCCACTTGAGCAGAAGAAGATTCAAATGCAGGCGAGAGAGGATGCTCTTCAAGAAGATGAGCTAGAGACCTCCAAGCCAAAGGGCAAGAAGAAGGATAAGTCCAGGAAGAGGGATAAGAAGGCCGCAGATGAAAAGTTTGACCCGGACGCCGTCAAAGTTGAGAGCTTGAATTTCAAGGTAAGTCCACCAATCCGTCAAGAGGTTCCTTATATACGCCAGTCTTGACATCCACTTACGCAATCCGCCATGTAGAAACTAGTGAAAGGTTCTCTTGTACTCGGACAAATCATCGCAATCAACCCGCTCGACCTTGTAGTTGCGCTCCCTAACAATCTTACCGGTACCGTCTCAATCACCGCCATCTCCGATACCCTTACAACTCGCCTTCAGGAGCAGGAGGCCACCTCGGATGACGAGAATGACGAGCAGCCGACTGCGCAGGAAATTGACCTTTCGTCGCTCTTCCACATCGGGCAGTATATTAGGGCTTCGGTTCTTTCCACAATGGACGAATCCAAGCTGGAAAAGAAGGGCAAAGGCAAGGGCAAGAAGCGGATCGACCTTTCACTCCGACCATCCGATACGAACCCGGAGCTCACGACCGAGGACATCGTCACTAGCGCGTCGCTTATGGCTTCTGTTATTAGCGTTGAAGATCACGGCTGTATCATGGATATTGGACTCGAAGGCTCCGATATTCGCGGTTTCCTCCCTAAGAAGGAGATTGACGAGAGTATCGGTCAGCGCCGCCTCCAGCCAGGCAATGTCTTCCTGTGTCTAGTGACTGGCCGGAGCCCGAACAAGCGGGTTGTTCAACTTACCACGGTTGCCGAAAAGCTCGGTTCGCTGAAGGCGCTACCTTACGATGCCACGACCATTAACACCTTCCTCCCCGGCTCTGTTGCAGAGGTGTTGATTACCGATACAACTTGGGGAGGCGTGATCGGCAAAGTCCTAGGACAGCTTGACGTTACTGCCGACATCGTTCACTCCGGGGTTGCCAGTGACGCAGTTAACATTGAAACTGCCTGCAAAATAGGTTCGAAGATCAAGGCGAGGGTGGTTTGCAATTTTGCCACCGCAAAGGACCCGAAGCTGGGAATTTCTTTGCTACCCCATGTCCTTAAGCTCACTCGGAAGAACGTCTCAACCGAAGATGGTGAGGAGAAGAGTCCACTCGAAGCACTACCGATCTCGTCTATCGTTGAGAAATGTGTTGTTAAAAAGGTGGAAAATGACATGGGCCTGTTCGTCGACATTGGCTTGGAAGGTCACCGTGGATTTGTTCACATCTCCCGAGTCAAAGATGGAAAGGTTGATGCTCTCTTCGAGAACAGCGGTCCGTACAAGGTCCACTCAGAGCACCGGGGCCGTGTGTTAGGATACAACCCTGTTGATGGTATCTTCCAATTGTCCTTCGAACAAAGTGTTCTCGACAAGAAGTACCTTCGACTTGAGGATATTCCCATTGGAGAAGTTGTTAGCTGCACGATTGAGGCAGTTGTCATTGGCCCTGAAGGCGTTAAGGGCCTCATTGTGAAGTTGGCCGATGGCATAACCGGATTCATCACCGAAAGGCATCTCTCCGACGTACAGCTACAGCATCCCGAGAAGAAGTTCCGAGAAGGCATGACTGTCAAGGCTCGTGTCCTTTCCGTCGACTTGCTTGAGCGGCAAATGCGCCTGACCCTGAAGAAAACTCTTGTCAACTCGGATGCGCCTGTTATTAAGAGCTTTGACGATGTGGCGGTTGGCATGCAAGTGCCCGGTACAATCGTCAAGGTGCTTCCTAACGGCGCTTCGGTCCAGTTTTACGGATCGCTTAGGGGTTTCCTGCCGCGCTCAGAGATGAGCGAGGCTTTCATTCGTAACCCCGAAGAGCATTTCCGCGCGGGTCAAGTCGTCAGCCTTCACATCATCGATGTGGATCCGGAGACGAATAAGCTGATTGTCTCCTGCAAGGATCCTTCATCTTTCGGCGTTGAAAAGCAAACTGCGCTGAAAACCCTCCAGATTGGGGATATCGTCTCCGGGAAAGTGACGGAGAAGACTGAGGACGTGATTCTGGAACTGGAGGGTAGCGGCCTTAGAGCAACCATCTCTGTCGGTCAGCTAACTGACAGGTCCCTCAAGAAATGCCAATCTGAGCTCAAGCGGATACATGTCGGACAAACTCTCGGCGGCTTGATGGTCATTGACAAGCATGACCGACGGAGAGCAATCGTCCTGACTCGGAAGCCCAGTCTCATCGAGGCTCAGAAGTCAGGCAAACTGCTTGTAGATGCCAGCACTGTCAAGGTTGGCGATGTCCTTGCCGGCTATGTGCGGGACATACTGCCTGGCGGTGTCCTCGTTCAATTTGGTGGCAGCACCCGAGCGCTATTACCCAAGTCTCGCATTCCCGCCGAAGCCCGAGAAAAGGAGGATTTCGGCATGTTTAAGTTGCAGTCTCTCATCGTCAAGATTGTATCTGTTATTCCAGATCAAGGTCGCCTGGTGGCCGCTCTTCCCACATCAGAGGAGGAGGAAGCCAGTGAGGCCGAGCTTGTATTTGGATCGCGCGTCAAGGCAACAATCGCCTCGGTCCGCGACACTCAGTTAAACGTCAGGGTCAACGGAAACCAGCACGGTAGGATTGACATGTCCGAGCTCTTCGATAAGTGGGCGGACATTAAGGACCCCAAGTCCGCCTTGGCCTCGTTCAGTCAGAACGACGTCATCGACGTCCGAGTGCTTGGTACTCATGACGCCCGAAACCATCGCTTCCTTCCTATTTCCCACCGTGGATCTAGTCACCAGGTCCTTGAGCTCACCGCTAAACCGAGTGCGCTAAAGAGCGAACCGCTTGAGGCCGTCACTATCGACAAGATCGAGGTCGGAGCCGACTACATTGCCTTTGTTAATGCGACCGCTGAGCGGCACATCTGGGTTAATCTTTCGCCTTTCGTGAGGAGTCGCCTGAATGCCGTCGACATCTCAGATGACGTCTCTGTTCTCAAGGATATCCCAGGCAACTATCCGGTCGGTTCGGCGCTCAAGGTCCGAGTGCTTTCCGTCAACGTCGAGACTGGCAGAGTTGACGTTTCGGCTAGCCGCCGCGCCACAACTTCAACTCTGTCCTGGGACGATGTCAAGCCGAATGATATCCTGACCGGACGAGTCACCAAGGCCAATGAACGCCAGGTTCTCGTTCAGCTGAACAACACCCTTGCCGGACCTGTCCACTTGCCCGATCTTGCTGACGACTACTCCGAAGCGAAGCCCCTAAACTACAAGAAGAACGATCTCATCAAGGTGTCTGTCGTCGAAGTCGACAGGGCCAATAAGCGGCTTCGGCTTTCGACCCGCCCCTCGCGCATCCTCAGCTCTGACGCCCAAGTCGTAGATCGAGAGATTACGAGCGTCTCCGATATCACTAACGGTGATATTGTCCGAGGGTTCGTGAAATCTGTTACAGATGTCGGTCTCTTTGTTCTCTTGGGCGGTCACGTTTCCGCATACGTCAAGATTGCCAACCTTTCGGACAAGTTCCTCCAGAAGTGGAAGGATGAGTTCCAAGTTGACCAGCTCGTCAAGGGCAGGGTTATCCTTGTGGACACCGTCGCCGGACGAATCGAACTGAGCCTCAAGGAGTCGGCTGTTGACGAGAACTACGTTCCGCTCAAGACCTTCAGTGACATCAAGGAAGGCCAGATCCACACGGGCAAGGTCCGCAAGGTGGAATCGTACGGTGCATTCATCGAGCTTGATCACTCGGCCAACATCAGGGGACTCTGCCACCGAAGCGAAATGGCGGAGGAGCCCGTGAGCGATCCTCACAAGCTCTATACCGAAGGCGACGCCGTCAAGGTCTACGTCGTGTCGGTTGATCAGGAGAAGAAGCGCCTCAGCCTGAGCCTGAAGCCGTCTCACTTTGACGACGACTCTGATTCGGACCTTGATATGGATGATGCCGATAGCGATGCTGGCGCACCCGTCGATGTGGAAATGGATGATGTTTCGGACGATGATGAAGAGGAAGATGAAGTCATGGGTGGTTTGAAGATTGAAATCAGCGACGGCAGTGATGAGGAAGATGAGGATGACCAAGAAGGTGGAGTCGATCTGGTGAGCGGTGGTCTCGGTGCCGCTAGTTCCAAGTACGACTGGGCTGCCGACGCTTTCGGTGACAACGACGCAGAGTCGGATGACGAAGACGAGTCTGGAGCAAAGGGCTCCGAGGCGCGCAGGAAACACAAGCGGGCGCACATCGAAGTCGACAAGACGGCGGCACTGGACGTTAACGGCCCGCAGAACGCCACTGATTACGAGCGTCTCCTCCTCGGCCAGCCCGATTCCTCAGAACTTTGGATCGCCTACATGGCGTTGCAAATGCAGGTCAGCGAGCTTGCCAAGGCTCGCGAGATTGCGGAGAGGGCGCTCAAGACTATTAACATCCGAGAGCAGACGGAGAAGTTGAACGTGTGGATCGCGTATCTCAACTTGGAGATGGTGTATGGTACGAGGGAATCGCTGAGTGAAGTGTTTAAGCGGGCGTGCCAGTACAACGATGAGCAGGAGGTCCATGAAAGGCTCATTAGCATCTACATCCGAACAGGCAAGCACAAGGTACGTTTCAGTGGTCTTTTCTACGCATTGAAGATGTTTAAGTTCGGGGTTAACTAACAACCCATTTTGGAATGCAGGAGGCGGAAGAGCTCTTCCAGGCCATGGCCAAGAAGTTCGGCTCCAAGTCACCTCAAGTCTGGCTCAACTACGGCCACTTCCTCTACGTGACTCTCGAAGCTCCCGAGCGAGGTCGAGCGCTCCTTGCTAGGGCGCGTCAAAGTCTCGACCAGCGTCACCACCTCAACACCTCCGTCCGCTACGCCGCGTTCGAGTGGCGATCCCCCAAGGGAGACCCCGAAAAGGGCCGAACCTTCTTCGAGGGCATCCTCTCCAAGTATCCCAAGAAGGGCGACATCTGGAAGCAGCTCCTAGATCTCGAAATGGGAAGCGGCGACAAGGCCGACGCGGCTGTCATCCGCGACGTGTTCGAGCGGAGGACGAAGGTGAAGGGGTTGAAGCCTCTGCAGGCGAAGAAGTGGTTCGAGAAGTGGGCGGATTGGGAGGCGAAGAGCGATGCTAAGGGTAGGGAGAAGATTATGGCGAGGGCGGGCGAGTGGGTTGCTGCATATAAGGCTAGGCAGGCTGCGAAGCAGCAGAAGCAGGAGGAGGAGGAAGACGAGGAGGAGCTTGAGGAGTGAGTGGTAAAAAATGGAGCGGATTTACTTGGGATTTTGTCTGTGTATATAAAATTTCTTTTGTTTTTGTCCTGTTATTTTCCCATGGAAGCATAGCTGAAATCGAGCTCTGGCCTGGTCTTGATTGTCTCTTTTGCTAAGTCCTCGTTGTCTTTCTTGTCCTTGAAGGATATCCATGTTTCAGAGTTCGGGTACCGAAATACCCTGGTTCCGGTTGTTCGGTAATCAGATGAGGTCATCGATAAGTTTAGCTCAGCCTTACCCCTAAATTGTGTAATTGCGTGCTGAATCATCCGCCAATTGACGCTGAGACGCACTGAAGCATCAAGGCAAGTAACTTCCAGGCACGAAGTTTCATTGATCGATGAACTACACTAGCACGAAGCCAGCCGGGCTGGTCTGATGCGAAATCCGAGCCGTCCGAGAGAGCAGTAGAGAGAGTGTGCCTTCGTAGGGAGATAAAATCACGATTAGTTCTCTCGAGGCCATGCTCAAAGGACCCTTAAAACCAACATACCCGCACCCTCCGTAATACGCGGTGAACCTCGACATCCCCAACACAACCTATCCGTCGTCCCTATGTCTCACCCTAAATCTACGACATCTCTCTCGCAATGACATCCCATCCGCGGCCTTCTCCCTCGCTAAGCGCGTCCTCTCCATCCCCTTCCCGCCCCAGCGCGACGACAGGTTCTACTTCTGCTCTACAAGGCGCGCTCTTAGCATTCCATCAAGGATCGCCCCCTCGACGACCCATTCCTGAAGCACAGCCGCCTCCGCCACAGCCTCGACCGAAACCCCAAGCGAAACCGAAGCCAACCACGCCATCCCGACCGTCCAATGCGCTGGTCCCCACGAACGCGACACCTCAGGAGAGTTCTCCGTCTCAAAGCGATGCCCCCCTTTCTACACAGACGGTAGGGCGTGGTGGTGGGAAGAAGCCCCCGAGGGATATTTCTCCCGTGTCGGATACTATATCAGAATTCGCGTTAAAGGGGGGCATAAGCCCCGTCTCAACCGGTCAGGCGCCGAGAACGAGCGCTGCGTCGCTGTCAGGTAGTCCAGCGCGGAATGCGTCCTTTCTTGCGGCGACGTTAGCGGCGAGCAGGTCGTCTTCGCCTATTCCGCCGAGGACGGTGAGTCCCGTGAGGACGGGGCCTGCATCGGAAAGGACGGATACGAGTTCTCTTAAGCCTGCTACTGCGCTGATATCTATGTTTGAGGGTGGTGGGAAGGCGGGGGATCCTGTCAAGGTCGATTCGCCGAAGAGGGGGGTGAGCGTGAGGAAGCCGCAGACGCCGTTAGGAAGGGGGTCTGAGGAAAGCCTGGGCAACGCACTAGGACCTAAACAAAGAACGGGACTGGGAGATACGGCGTTGGTTGCAGCAAGGCAGGTGGCAAGGATTTCTCCCGCGAATACGGGGAGGTCGACGCAGGCTATTCCTGCGCCGCCGCCTCCTAAACGGCTAGAGAAAACACAACAACCGCCCACGCCGCCGAAACCTAGGGTTAATAACTCAACGAAACCAGGTGCTGCTACGAGCACTAGCGGTAGCGGACCTTCTACCACTACGATCGCGCGTACACCTACAACCATGTCGATTGCTCGAAGCCCCTTGCCAACGAATCCGCGGGACGATGACGATGAAGACTTGACTCTTACCAGACGCGATACGAACGACACCACTTCCTCCCACGACACCTTTGTATCTGCCTCCTCGATACGGTCCCCTTCGCCTCCACCCTCATCACGCTCACCATCGCACACACCACAGCCCCCAACTCGTACACCAACCTCCACATCTCCTGCCCCTCGACCAGCCCCTCCGCCTCGTCGCAAACAGGGCGGCACCACCACCCCTTCCCTTGGTGCGACGGCGTTATCGAACGCCATCGTGGCCGGTTCCCTGGCCTCCGCACGGCTCACGCCCAGCAACACAGGCGACACTAACCACATCCCCTCTCCTCGTCCCCACCCCTCCCCACGTCTTCTCCAGACCCTCCGTCCCACGGAGAATCACCACCACTCCGGCCATCATCACCACATATCCCCCGACGAAATCGACCACGAAAAGCGCCACAAACGAAGTCGTCTACCCCACAAGAAACACGCGCATCATGAGGGTTCGCGAAAGCGGTGGCGTGACGGCATGACGGAGGCGCAGAAACGGAGATACGAGGCCGTGTGGGCGAGTAACAAGGGGATTCTACTCGACAGACACGTCGACGCTGACGGGAATCGTATTTTCGGAGGACCCGGTGCGGAGGAGGGTGGAGATGGGGACGGATACGTGGTGAACGTGGTTGTGAGGGAGATTTGGAAGAGGAGTAGGCTGCCGAGTGACGAGCTCGAGGAGGTGTGGGAGTTGGTGGACAGAGGTAGGAAAGGGGTGTTGGCGCGGAGGGAGTTTGTCGTGGGGATGTGGTTGGTGGATCAGAGGCTGAGGGGGAGGAAGATTCCGGCGAGGGTTGGGGAGAGTGTGTGGGATAGTGCATGTGGGGTTGTGATGAAGAGGAAGTGAGCGATTTGGCGCGGGATTCATCCATTATACTTGTCCATTATACTTGCATTTTGTCTTAACATCATTGTTTGCGTTGCGGTTTCAACCCTGTATAATACCCATTTTTTTCATAGACGCCAGATATTCATTTTCTTTTTTGTTTCTCTTTAACTCAGAAGCACCAGATGCTCTAAACAATAGTCCAAGAGATCCCATCAACGTCCATCAACGTCCATCACCGTCATCCTCTACAGAAACTCCTTCTTCGCGATTCGGTCGCAGACAGCCTGCAAAGTATCCGCACCATACTTGAAATCATCCAGATCAAGATAAACCTGCGCGCTAGTCCTCACCCAAAATCGACCATCATGAATAAAGAGGGCAATAAAAGTCTTGTAATCATCAATCAAAGTCGTCAACAACCACTGGAAGGCCTTATCCGACTCGTCTGCGGGGAGAACGATGTCCGTCTCCTTGCCCTTCGCTCCAAGCTTGCCCACCCAGATGGGCAGAGCTACATTCGCCATGGCGCAGTTCGTCTGGGTGCCTTCGCTGTTATCCATGACCTCGGTACCGAGCTGCTCAGCGATGAGTTTGGCGCCAGTCTTGTTCAAGTCCCAAAGATACGCGAGGATCTTCTCCTCGCCGCCGAGAACATCCCGTCGCCACTCAATAGCAGCAGGTACGCAAAGGTAAGAAGAGTCATCGAGGGTCCCAACGAACTCAAAGTTCCTCACATAAGCGCTCTTCGAGGTCGGCGGCAGAGGCGAAATGCGACCCTTCTTGGACACATACCCGTGGCTCGTGGCCAAGGTAGTGGCGATGAGGTGGTGGTTCCTAACGGGCACATAGAAAACGGCGCAGCCGCGCGGGACGTGCAGCCACTTGTGGCAGTTGGAAACGAAGAAGTCCGGGTCGGCGGCGGTGAGGTCGAGCTTCACCATGCCGATGCCCTGGGCGCCGTCAACGACGCTCGAGACGCCTAGTTCCTTGCAGACGGCGACGAGCTTTTCCCAGGGGAAGACGATGCCCGGGCGAGAAGAGACGACGTCCATGAGGCAGAAGCGGGCCCTCTTACCCTCGGCCTCGATCTCCTTCACGGCGTCGCGGAACTTTTGGAGAATCTCATCATCCTCGAGGGGATACGTGAGGGGGATCTCCTTGCCCGTGACCAAACCATCGCTGTAATCCGAAGCGAAATCGATGACCTTCCCGCAGGCCTCGTAGATGGTCGAAAAGCTAATGACGACGTCGCGGCCGTCCTTGTTCCACCTGATGTTGCGGAAGACGGTGTTGATGCCGACGGTGGCGTTGGACACGAAGACGACGGTCTCCTCGGGGACCTGGAGGAACTGGGCGATGGCGGCGCGGGACTGGTCGAGGAGCTTGGGGTACTCGTAGCGGATGAAAGGGTCCGGGCGGGCTTCGTAGAGGGATTGGTAGTGGGTGCGCTTCTGCTGGATGGCGACGGGGAAGGTGCCGAAGGAGCCGTGGTTGAGGTTGACCCAGGCGGGATCGAAGAGGAAGTCTTTCTTGAGGGACTTGCCGAAGATGGGGTCGTGTTGTTGGGAGAGGGTTGGAGGGGCCATGATGGTTTATATAAACGATATATAAGAGATATTTCTGTTATTTTTGAGTGGAAAATGAGAATAGATCGTCGGACTAGATTTCTGAAAGAAGAAAAGAGAAAAGACGAAGTTTTAATCAAGTCCAACCTTGAGAGAACTTTGACGATGGCCCCAAGAGATATTCGAGAGGGCGGCGGTTCCTTGATATCTCCTTCCGCATCTTGGTCTTATATTCTCTGCTGACTCATATATTGAAAGTGGCAGTCTCGACTCAATTTCACAAGATCCTCTTAGTCTGTCTAGTCTCGTCAACCACATCAATGAGATATCGACGCCGAGCTCATGTCACACGCATCACACGCATCACACATCAATACGCGGTGAGACTCACACCTCTTAGGCCAGAGCACATTTCTAATCAAATCGCACGCCATCCACTCGTTAATTTC
Source organism: Scedosporium dehoogii (assembly GCA_002812735.1). Lineage (NCBI taxonomy): Eukaryota > Fungi > Ascomycota > Sordariomycetes > Microascales > Microascaceae > Scedosporium > Scedosporium dehoogii. The sequence goes on from PGIR01000196.1 coordinate 73,251, forward strand.
TATGAAGAGAATCCTCATCCCGTGTTATGACTCTTCCCTCCTCGGACCTCTTTCTTTGTGCCTCTCAGGCCGTCAATTGCCCTTGATAGCCGCGCCGGGGACAACCCACCTTGGTGGAGCTACCCCGCGTCTGGTCTTCCTTTTTTTTTTTTTCTGATACTGCAAGGCAACGCCCTTCCGGAGACGAAGTCTGCTTCGCGGCCGAGCTCCGGATTGGAATTGCCCAATCGTACGGGACGGAAATCAGCGGTGGGAAATTGAGTTTCTGGAGAAGGAATGAGTCTGGTATTGAGTCTGGCTCGATCTTCAGGCGAGTAAGTATGATCGAAATCAAAAAGTCCAGCATTGCACTCCACGTCATGGCATGGACATTGCTGGTGCAGATAGCTCTTCCGAAAGTAAGTGAGCCTTGATTGACTCACACGGGAAACGAGGAATGCATTGAGTTATCAGAAAGGCCGTGAGATTGGGAGGAAGATTCTAAAAAGATAACAAACTACGTAGCTATGGCGAACAAACGCATAAAAGAACACATAATCTTCTCTCGGTTTTACAACTACGAGAGAATATCAGACTCTTCCTTAAGTCTTCCCGTCATATGTCGGAGGAAGCGGGAAGATTTCATCCTGTCTTCCCACACTGAAACGCTCTTCTCACACGTCAGCCCGTCCATCCTGTCTATGCCCGCCACTTTTCCATCCTCTTCCCGCTCTGCCGCCACCTTGATGTGTGTCCGAAGTAAGAGAACTCGTCTCGTCCAAACATTTTTATCTACTTGCTACTATATCTGGAAGCAAATAGGACTGAATCATGAACGTTGGATGTAGTTGTATTTTGTTGTCAAGTCAAAACCTCGTCTCAAAGAACGAGCAAACTAGAACATAGACGTTGCACCAAAACATCTCATCTCATCACCTCAAGAGAAAACCCATTCTCCTCTGTCCGTCACCAGCCCTTCATTCGTGATTCCCCTAAAAGAGGCAAAATAGATAATACTCTCGTAGAAGAATCGTAAACACATCTCTCCCCTCGACTGTGACGAGGAAGATTAACTAGGTTTCCCTCAAAACCATGTAAGAAAATGGTATCAAAAACATAAAAGGAAAAAAGAAGCCTCAGGCGCTCCTCCCGCAGTCGGCTTTGGTTTCCGACTCCTTGATTTTACCCGAGTAACGCCAATTATAATGAAAGGAAAAGAAACAAAGAAAACAAGGGAAATCTCTCAGGAAGGGGTTTGCCAAATTTGCTAGAGCCCCAAGTGTCAACCCCATTCGGTTGGTAGACCTTCTTTCCGCCACGGACGACCTTCGCACATCGCACATCGTACAGTCCAGCAACCGTAGCGTACAGCAAGGCATCCCCCGTTTTCAACCTCGCATCGCAGCAAAAGAATTAAAAGTTAAAACACCTCGGGCATGAAAACGAGATAATGGGAAACGAAAGGACGAGAAAGGAAACGGAAA